>JARJDW010013067.1:0-15388 GCA_030264715.1 Adinopsis sp. GC000173
TCTTTTCTAAATTAGTCTATATATCTTCTTTCTATTGTAAATTAATGAGTAATTAGCTTTTGTTTTATTTTGTTGTTGAAAAGTGCACGAGACGAAGTAACTTGCAATTAATTATGTTAAGCTTTAATGAAACACGGAAAAAATTTGCTCATATGCAAATAGCGTGTAATTGTTAATAATTTCCATGTTAATTACTTAATTAATTCTAAAAATAGGCGATATTTGTGAGTGTAATGGCAGAATAATAACCAGAAAATGATGTTATTTTTCTGGGTGCTTTCTTAGAGAAAATTGAAGTCAATCACCTTTATCAGAGCGCACGTCGTCTGCATAAATATTGTCCCAAGTTACAGTCAGAAAATTACTTCTTAGGTCTTACCTGCGCGCAAACACGAAAACTCAAAACGCGCATTAGTATTCGTTTCATGTGAATGTTTGATGAGTTGCTTCTGTTGTATGTTATGTGACTTAGATTCGTCTTGATATAGACGTATGCATATGTGATTAATTTAATAAGCGCGTATACGAGCAGTTTATTCATTGTTAAAATAAAGCAAAGCGTTTCGTTTCAACGCGAACGTAGAACAAAAAATAAAAAAAAAACCAGCAAGAACGTCTAAATACACATCTAGAATAGAAGAATATTTAAAACATGATGATATAGTATAGTGCTAATGCGTTTTTAATTACTTGCGCTTAATTAAAATTGTAGCGAAGATAAAGAAGTGCTTGCGCACATCCTGAACGTAAATAAAATCGAGCCGTTTTCAGTGATAAGGGGTTAGAAAAGTTTTAGGTGTGCCAAAAAAATAAACGTTTTGCTACTTGTACAAGTATGAGACAAGGTCGTCACCGAAATTTGCTGTTGAAAACGTCATGCGATCATTATGCATTCAGATATTTTTATTAAGTCTAGACTCGGACCAGACCAAACCATAAACTCTTATCTAGATAATTATTCTGAATAATATCTGCGATACTTTTTTATTTTTTTCCATTAATGTACTACATGTGAGTAAGTAGGTACGTAAGTACGTACAGATGCTATCGGCCCCAATGGAAGCAACGACAAATTTCTGCTCTACAATTCTACGACCCTTCCTTGCATATGGTAGAAGAAATTAATTAATTGTTAATGAACGTTACAAATTATTTAAAGGATATTCCACTGCAAGTAATTAATGTAAGAGTAAGTAAAATTATCAACGTGTAAAAATAATAATTAATTATATTGTATAGAAAAATATACATTAATTACTCACCATGATGATGATGATGATATCATAGTTTATAATTAGTTTTGTAATATAACCAAAGCAAAAAATTATTCAATGAATTACTACTTTTATTCAAAAATTCAGAAAATCACTCTGAATAAGCATTTTAGTAATTATAAGTATGTAAGTAAGTAAGTACCTATATTATGGGATGGGACCATTTGGTACTATTTGATATGAATATTACATAACTGTGAAGAAGATTCAAAGTAAAACGATGTTAAATGTAAAAATGTTGAGAAATTCATGGATATAACGATGATTCTATCAACGGATTAGTATGTAGAAATAAAAAATCACTTAAACATATTTTAGTTAATAATAAGAAGAGTGGGCAGGCTTATTTTTCATATTTATTATAAAAAATATTCGATCACTAAGATAGCCCGTTCTCAACGAAGTTGGCAAATAATAGTCAAACCAATTTGGAAACCAACCTTTGACTCCTTACTATGAGTTTGACAATTATTTGATACGAATAACAACATAATAATGAAGATTATGAGGTGGGTTCAAATTTAAATTACGTAAAAAAGTAAAACTCTTGCAAAATTTGCGGATTTATCGATGATTTTATTAACAAATTAGTCGTTTAATTAAAATTCACTTAAACATATAACATCCTAGTTAATAATAAGATATTATATATTACTAGACAATCATATTTTTCATAATACTATTAATTAAAAAAGTATTTCATCATTTTATGTGTTGGCTTTTAACTTTTTAATCCACACACAGTGATTTTATTTTTGTAAATATTATTTCTATCTGTGGCTTTGTTTCATTATTTTAATATGTATTCATATTTGTGGAACATTACAAATTATTTACTGTACAGAAAACAACGTTTTTTTCGCGCGCACAAAAAATATATTATTTTATTTTCAAATGTATGTATTGTTGAAAATTTCGACAAAATGCGTTGTTTATATGAAAAATTTAATCAAAAAGCACTTTCTATTCAACAAACATTTTTTATAACGGCCGGGCGGTTGGTTGTGGGCATAAAGCTATCTTACAAATTTCACACTTTAATGCAAAATTTCTTGTTTAAAAATTTAATATTTCATTTTCTTCGTATGTATATTCGTATATGTATATATTGTCTGTAAATATTTCAAGCTTGATATATTGCGTAAGCCAATATTAGCTTTAAAAAGAACCACAGACGTACAAACAAAATATTTAACAAGACTTGTTTTCAAGCAAAACCCTTTGAGGTTTTTAAAGGCTATACCTATATTTTTTTATAATTATTTGTTTGTTGAGACATTTGGAGATTAAGCACACTCCATGAAACGTTTTATTTCATTTGGGAATTTTGTTTTGTTTCCTATTATGTTATTTATTGGATATACAGTCGAATCTCGAGATACGAGCTGCAATCCGGATTAATATTTTGCTTGAGAACAGAGAATATTTCTGAATTTATAACTAATTATGTACTTTATTTGAGATACGAGCTGAATTGAGTTATGAAGCAGCTCCTAAGACGAATTAAACTCGTATCTACAGGTATTTATATTATACCACTGAATTATAATATTTGAACCGAAAGTGATTATATTATTGATAATAATTTTACATTATATTTAATGTCGAAAGGATATGTAATGTTAATTACAATATAATGTAATGAGTGTATGATTTTCTCCTCGGAGCTGCTTATTAATTTTTATATCTATTTATCTGTGATGTAAAATTTTAACAAATTGGTACTTAATCATTCATTAGATCTAATAACGATAAAATTATAATCATTAAACATAATGATTGAATGAAATTGGATTTCCACGTAGAGGTACTATACGTATGTACAAGTATTTAGAAAATTACAAGATAGTCAACAACGAATGGGTAATATAAAATGTATAGCGTTGGACTTCCGTTTTATTTCCTTGTTGTGTCCCACGATGTGGGATAAAAGCATTCAAATCTACCGTTAATTCAATTCGCTTTTTTTTCTTCAAAGCGCACTAAAACGCATGAAGGGAATAAGAACCCTAATGACACCCTTCACAAGTAGGTAAATTTTTTTGCTGTTTGCTCTATACATGCATTACATTACGAGCTGTCGTCTTACATGTACGTCTTATTCATTTACTATATGTAATAACTAAACCTAAACTGAATGGTGAATGCCTGATTCACTCGAGTAATTGTAAAAGTATGTTTTTTTGCTGGTTTCCTCTTTCTTTTTGCATCTACGTTGTATGTAAGTGCATACAGCTGTGCCGTAACTACGATCATAGATCGTTCACATGCACTTTTTTGTTGCTGTAATTTTATTTTACAAAATAATTGCATGGTGACATAATAGAGCTTGGAAGAAAAAAAGGTGAATGGATTGCTCATAATAAATTTACACAATGTGCTTTTATACGACTCAAAGATCAGCTTTTTGATCTAAACTTAGTGTTGTAATTGTAAAATAAAAATAATGTAGCAAAATTAGTTCAAAGCAAGTTTTTAAAACCATTTGCAAAATGTATTCAATTGACGCAACTTTGCTACAACTTAAAAACAATGTATATTTTAAATTTCTGTGTTGCAATTCGTTTGTAAGTATAAATATTCAGATTAATTTTAATTATACGCGTATTAACATTTTTAATTTAAGTGAGAATACATAATAATTAACAAAACATTTTTTTTTATTTTTAATTAAATAGAGAATGTTGTGTACACATAAAGTTATACAATGTTTTATTGAAATGGATTAAATGAAAATTTAATGAAAATGGATTGCAAAAAATGTACCAACTTCTCTTCAAATATATGTTGGGTCTAACAGTGTAGACTTTGCACGGTTGCATTTTTGTGGTTAGTAAATTTAATTAATCAGTGGCAAACTAATTTACAACAGGAAAATCTAAATACAATGGAAGACGCATATGTTTGCATTACAAATAAATAATTAAAATCCTCAATCTGTTAATTTATCGTATATTAGATTTATGTATTCATGATATTTTGTGACGTAAAATCCATTTTCGTAAAATTAAAGGATGAAATGAAATAATAAAATTGGAAACAAGTTTTTGACTGCATTATTCAAAAGTCATAAAACTATAAACATGAAAGTTACAAAGTTAGAGAAAAGATGGCAATATAAAGACATTTTCCTATTTCTTTACAGTTTCTATGGCATCGAAAATCTGAATGATCAATTCAATGTTATTCAACATATGCTGCTACTGCTGCATCTGATAAATTACAATACTTTTTAATATAGGAAAGAACATGCAATTGTTGCATATTGCAATTCAAGGATATGCACAAACAAATCTAATCTAATGCATTTTCATATCATCAATTAGACCTTGAATATATCCCTTCTATATACATCCTATTTACTATACAATTTCTATTATAATCAACTTCAATAAACGCGCAATATGCACTTTGTCGCATCTGTCTGCACCATTGAAGGTAATTCTATTCAATTTTCTAATGCATGCATTATGCAAGGCATTATAAAAAAAAACGCGCGACTGTCTTCTTACAACACAATAGTCGTCCACGAAACGTTCTCAACGTAATCGTATTGCAATTGTGTGCAATATTCACCTGGAATTGTTTACTCGTTTACCTTGATGTGGTGTATACACGTGCCTAAGCAGCACACTCTACCAGACGTACTACTTTTTATAGATAATTAGATAATTTATGCAACATGACTTAAAAATTCACAAACAAAGCGTAATGTACGTTATGCACTTTGATCGAGTATGTGTTTCACATCCAGCATTTTATTTATACATGTAAGAGATTTGCTATTAAAGATAGAAACAGACCAGACTTTAATAATAAAGCCGCATGTACAAGGCTAGACACATCCACATAACATACACAACCGCCTAGCAACTATACGACTACGAGCATATGTAAGGGGTCACATCATAGTGCTGTTTAGTTTCGCTCATAACACAACAACTTCCTTTTACATGTTTCTATTATTTTCAAGTAATGAGTGCTAAATATATTTCAGCTATTGCATATATACTAACATATGATGGCGTGCGTTTTTGAAAGTAGGTGCAGTGAGTATTACAATGGTGTAACAGTTGCAGTGCATTTACCTATTTAATCGGTCATGTAAAAACAATACAGTATATACAATACTACACAAATCTATGTAGGCTATATAGGTACTACTTACTTTATAGTAGTAAATACATATACATACAAGAAGTGGATTCTATTAATTAAAAAATGTTGTCAGCATATATTGGGTTGGCAAGAGAGTAAATGCGTTTTTTACATATAGCAAATGTTTTTGCATTTTTTGAATGACTTGTGTTTATGATTAATGCGTCCCTTTTAGCATTTCATACTACTCACATAGAGGTTTCGTTTGAAGAACATGGTTTGTGATTTCTTTTAAAACTGATTGCCTAAATCAATTCTAAAATGGAGTGTAAAAATTAACATTTTCGACATATTTTCCGATTTATCCTAAGAAAAAAAAGCTGCTGAGGTCCATAAGGAAATATATGAAGTTTATGGTGATGATTGTCTAACAAAGCGCACGTATCAGAATTTATTTTAAAAAATCTGGAGGTTTTTTTATTGAAAGTTGAGCAACGTTCCGATCGGCCTACTGAAAGTTATTATGACAAAAACATAGTGTTAATTGAAGAGGACCGTCATATAACAGTTCGACAGTTTGCAGGGAGGTTTAATGTATCACATACAGTAATTTAAAACTACCTAAAATGTGTTAAATTCGTTTAGAAGTCAGATATTTACTTTCTTGCCAACCCAATATACCTAAGTACAATATTCTTTTGGTTTCATTCATTGCACCTACAAAACTGGCAATATATACGTATTTGAATAAATTATTAAATAAATTGGGCTTTTTACATATAAGATTATTACTAAGTAAGTTACGAGACATTTAGAAATTAGAATAAATTTGCATGATAATTTAAAATATTTCAACCGCCTATAAAACCTACACTACAACATACGAAATTCTATCTAGTGTTATAAACTTTTAAATTATAAACATAGTACATATATAATATAAAAAATGGTTTAATATGCGTAGCAAATTTCATGCATACATTTGCACCTTCATTAATTAATGCTTCCTTAATTAATCTTCGAAAAATATTCTAAACCTTCCCTGAATTCGCATAAATTTACCTGCGCGCATACAGTTTAGAATTTGATATTTATTATCTGTGAAAAGTGCTTGCAATTTTAATAATTTATTAAGTAATGCACTCAAAAAATCAGCATGGATTAGTGTCAAATTTGCGAAATGGTATGCGACACTGAAAAATATCTCAAAATCATTACATAAACACCTAAGCGTTTCAGAAATAATTTCGCGTAATTAAGAACCTATATATTTCTGTCCTACGGCATGCTAATTTCGATCGGCGATAAAATCTTATCAAAAGTTAACAACCAAAACAATTTGTTGAAATTAATTACTTATTAATTAATTATGTACGGCGTTATCTTAAAGCGAAATCTCGCAAGCAAGTACAAAAAAGCGATTAGTAAATTATTAAAATGCTCTTGTCTGCGCGCTGTAATCGTAGGAAGAAGACAAACAAATGCAAGAACAAGAAAACATTTCTATCTGTACTTTTTTTGCCAACCTTTTCAAACATTTATCTTTGACAAACAAAACAAAGAGCGGAATTTTTGGAAGAAGATCTTAAAAATAATAATAATCTTAATTAAGCGAATATAAAGAGCGTCTTAAAAACGCTAATATTCACCTTTATAGTAAACATGTTTATTTTATTGCTTTTTTTCAAATTATTTGTCAATAAGAATGCTACATTTTTATATTTATGTGATATATTATGTATAGTGCTTGCACATAATTTCAATTACTCCGCTACACGAGCGAAGCGTGAAAGAATTCTCGTTTTTTTTTGTTGTTATTCCTTTTTTTATTTCTATTGTGTTGTGAGAATTAGAACAGGTGCCTCTTTATCTCACCTCAAAAATTATTGCTAATTGCCCAAAAGAGAGCACACGCCGATTTTTTTTCCTATGCGCCGGAATATGAGGATGTGTGGGTGAGTATCTATCACGTAATATAAGTTTGCTATGCAATGCATGCACAAATTTCCATGAATTTATGTCAACGACAAATTTTGGAAAGGTTCTTGACAGGCCTGAAGGCAATCGAAACATTCCACTAATCTCCACCAAAGAGACACTTTGGAAATTGTAGACATGCATGTTTAACAACAACTTCAGCAAACACTAAACGAGATAGTGAGTTACTTCATACACACTTGTCGCTAATTAAAGTATTTTTGCTAATTAAATTATTAATATCACACATAACGGTGACATAACATTTAAAAAATATGTAGCTGCTGTAGCTGCTTAATAAACTAAACAATTATCCTTAATAATATGAAAAATATTAGATTATACTCCATAGAATCTTTTGCAACATTACCTTACGCTTTATAGTGTACTTGAGTTTAATAAAGTAGCAACGTAAAAAGATTATTGAATCATGTAACAAATACTTTTGAATTATATAAACAAGTAGCAGTTATGGGGTTTGAAGTTGTAATTGCTTTTAAAAGAACGAAACTACCGGATAATAATAACCATTATTATTTATATTACACAACCAAAAACAACAATTCAAGATTTGGTAAGTTTAAATTTGCACTTGTTTGGTATTTCATGGGAGCTTGCCGGTTTATAAATAGCAACAAATTTAAGTTAATTTAATTTACGTGCAATTAATTTATTAATGTTAGTAATAAATACGCTATTGGATGTGGAAATGCAGAGTTTACAATCAAGTCGGTGGTAATAAAGTCTTTGATTGAAGAAATCTTATAAAAGTTGTAGGAAAAATTAGAAGTGTTATAAAAGCGGTATATATAATATATATATATATATCTTTTTTTTTAAATTAATTATAGCAAACACTTGGGTCAAAGGTCACAGACAATTAGATGAAGTGCAACTGGTAATTGTATTAAGTCGCCGTCTGGTCCGTGACGCCGATCATAAACGTTCTCGGCTGTCCCATCAAGCAATGCAGCTTATTATTGTTGCAATTTAGTCCCATTGTAGCAGAGCAAGATTGCAATGTAAAGTATATCCTTAATTAAAAGTGAGACGGCCAAATATACAAATGCAATTTCCTTAATGCCATCATTTGTACGCTGATTTGCTTTATTATGGACTTGTTTGTGTGTACACACCATGTAGATATAAAGACGAAACATGCAAAATAAAGTTTCCATCATCAGCATATTGTTTCGCGTATTGGGATGGCAGCGCAACTTTTTGGCAAACGGGAAAAAATGTAAACCGGAAATTGAATTCCATCGAATGCGCACATTGAGGAAATCGTAAAGTTTTATTTTAATCGCGCCTTGAGAACACGAAAAAAAATATGGCAAGCAAAACGTTCGCGCATTATGCAATTTTATGCATTATAATAAAATCATGCATCCAATGAATATCAAGCAGCGAGTCTATAAAATAAACTGGCGCGTCATAGCTCAAATACTAAATGCATAATTTTTACATTGTATATATCGATGTGTTGTAAAAAAAGCGAACTTACATTTACGGTATTTCTATGTACGTATATACATATATGTAGCGAAGTCAAGCAGTTGCGACACTTACCTGAAAAACAAAAAAAAACAATTTTATTAGTCAACTATTTATTAGGTTATGAACAACGTTTAGTACATAACATAATTGATTGCTTTTTTCTAATATTGTATGATGCAATTTTTGCGGTTGCTGTGCTTATCGTAAAGCGAAAGAGGTAAAACTTTTATGTTTTTTAATATTTTTAAGGTCCTATTGCAGAATTTAAGACTAGTATAAAAGAAGTGTCATTAAGTTGCTGATATAAAAATGTGAAATGGCTATAAAAATGAAAAATACAATGTCGAGTATTTGATGCTACACAGAGAGCTACACAATATATATATATATAGAAGAAGAGAAAGGTATTTAAACTCTTCTATATGTTCTATTGCCTTTTTTATCCGTTCTTAAAGAACATCCCCCGAGCTATGTAGCCCGAATTGATTACGGAATTCTGCGCTGTTTAATATAAAAGTTAATCCCCCCAGCCAGTTGTTATAAACTTTACGAGTATATTTGCAGGTAGAAATGATTGTTCTAAATTCGAGATGGGTAACACACAAATTATGTTTTGTAATTCCTCCACAATTCAAAACATGCAATTATTTTATTGTAATAATGTCGCTTTTTAATGCTAAAAAAATAATAGCGCTGCCACAAACAAAAATATATTTTCGATGTTAAATTGAAATTTCTAACAAAACAATTCAAAACATGTTTTTTTTCTATTTACGCTATAGTTTAACATTCAATTGAATATTTTTTGTTGGCCGTATATTTTCTATTGTATCAATTCTAATTAATAAATAAAGGTGATCACGTGCCAGAGTTTGACTAGACGAAATAAAATTATAACTGTCATTGTTTTAAAACAACTACTAGTTTATTATTAGCATAATATTTGGAATAAAACATAAATCGTTGGTTGGTTGGTTGGAAAAAGTTGGTAAATTTAAAATAATGTGGGATGAAATGAGTTTAAATATCAAAGAGTCGTTATATAGCTATAAAAAAGTTTATGAATGTGTTTTCAGGTGGAAATGATTGCTGAAAATTTACTACAGACACATTTTTAAATGAAAACAAACAAATTGTGTGTTTGCATCGTTCTGCATACAAATAATAAAAAGCCAATTTATATTTTTGAATGTCTGAGATATGTTAGTCATGGTATGCACTGAATACTCATAAATACTATAGTAGGAGTGACGAGAGTGCATTCTGACATACATTTATTAGTGGCTTAAAATTATATCTACTAAATCACTCATTCTGCTACTTTTGTCTTGCGCGCGACGCTTTTGTTTTATGTTGACTTTTTATTCTCGTTTATAAAAAAATCGACGGCTTTTGTTTTGTTTCGTTTCGTTTTTTTTTTAAATAAAATTTTAATGAAGTGTATGGCATCCGCAACGAACATAACGTTCGACTTTCTTATTTGTATAATCAATACTATAACCTTTAATTAAAAATCGCTGTTGTGTGTTGTACTTGCAATTATAAAAAGCTTTTTAATCAATGTAATAAAGCAAGTTAAATATAAGATAATTATGTTTAAGCGAATCAACATTTCCAATCAATGTTTTAATTTTCGTGCTTTATTATAAAATATTGTTTAAAAAACAAATTATTCCATTAAATATGCTGTTAAATTTAATGCATTATTCGAAGAAAAATATGTTTAATATGCCGTAAAATTTAATGTGCTTTATATTCTACGTGTCATTTATTATTTATCAATAATACTAAAGTTTTTTTTACTGGAAAACTATAGTTACACTTATACTTTCAAGGATTCTGAAAGTTTATTATATAGTTTCTCGAAAATTCTATAAAAACTTTCGACGTTTTTAGTTAACGGTGCATTTTTAGCGTTAAAAGACGTACACATATTTGTAGTTTAATATACTTGTAAAAGTTTTTCACTAAATCAAGCAACAGTATAAGCTTTTTGCATTCGTTGGATTATTGGCAAGAAGTACATTAATACTTTGTTTATCAACTTGATTCAATACACTATTTACAAAGATTATACAGATAGGTATTTGGGATTTCAGTTGAAATAAAAACTCAGGAGTACGATATTTACATCTTTTTCTTCGCTTATATAATATTATCGTAAATTACAAATACAAAAGCGTACATAACAAATTTGTTGCAGTTACTTTTGCATTGATAATGGAAAACCACATATTTAATATTAAAAATAACATCTTAAGCAATTCGCAATGGATTGATTAACTTCATCGCATAATGTTTGGGTCCTTACTACGTTTCAAACACGTCATTTGTAGTCTAGCAACTCTAGAGGTTTAGTAATACCGTGAATATACCCGCAAAATTCTGTAAAAAGCAGTTTAATTCCATACTGTTTTATTCTAATAATGCCTAAGATCCAAAAAAGCGGAAAAAATCATTAGAGAATTGTACTTGGCTTCAATTTTGTTTCATTGGAAATGTTATTACAAAATATTATTGTATCTTGTAAGCTGGATAACTTTGTCTAATACAAAATTTGCAAATATTAGGTGAAGGTCTAAAATACATCTTATATACAGTATCTAGATATTTTACCTATAGGTATACAATTTTATAACTAAATGATCAGAGTATTTCTCTTTACACGACAGTTGTCCCCACATACGATATCCCTTTTGTTAAGTTGGATTGCATAAATTGTAAAAATCAATTGTAATAATAAATTTACTTTGTACCCAGCAACAATTTGAAATGAAAAAGCTACACGCACTTCATTACTAATTACATTACCTACATTATAATTTTAAGTAAAATCAAGGTAACATCATGTTTGATCAGTACAAACAAAAACACTGATATGCCGATTCAAATATTTAATGATAATGCGTGCGACTGACCAACACATACATACAATATTTTCCTTAGCTTTATAACAAGAGATGAATTTAGATATACATATAAGTATACACACGACGATAAATAATGTAGAAAATAATACCATAGTCTAATAAAACTTGAATAATTTTATAATTAATTCATGAATAAACTACATCCACACTTCTATCTTGAAATATTAATGAATATGTTAGTATTAAAGCAACGTTTCCAAACTAAACATTATGTTGATAATAGCATATAGTTAGCCTCTTATGTTGGTGGTTGAATGGTGGTAATCATTTTAGGTTATATATATATAATATATAAATTAAGCTTTACTGCTTTGTTTTTAGAACAATGCGAGCAATATATTTTCGTTTTACTAGAGTAGCAATTAAAGTGCACATGTTGTCATGTAGAGGTGTTCCACCCTCGCGTGACTACGACCAACGTGACCTATTTCATTGTAGCGATAGGCATAGGTGTTCACCATTACCAATAATGACCGTGCCGTGGGTGGAATAGATCAGCAAGTATTACGAAAAAGCGTGGATTGCGTTGTTTGTGTGTGTTTGTGTTTGTGAGAGAAGTATCATCATCCAACAATAACAAAATTTAAGCGTAACGTACAAAGCCATGGGTTTACCACACACACAACATAAAAATAACTTTACCCAGCAATAACAAAACAAAACAAAAAATGTATGGAAACGTGTAGGAATGGAATTGCTCGTTATGCATGTCCGATTATGCCTTTCATAAAAAATCATCACGATGAAATGTTGTGCGCTGTGCATTTTCTGCCTGCTGCATTTTTTTAAAGCAAATTTATGTAAAATATAGTAATGCAACAATTGTCTGCGAACGCAAATAGAACATTGAAATCAGAAAATGTAAAATTGTTTAGATTACATAAAATCTATCACTTTTTATTTCAAATTCTCGGGTTATTTTCAGCTGTGCAGCCTAAATTTTCAAATTTCATAAAAGCAATTGTCAGGTAGTCACATAAATATTCAATGATTTATGATCTATGAACCATTTTTTGAGTATTTTTTTAAATTAATGTATATAAGTAAATTACAACACCATCAAACGATAAAATAGATTATTACAAGTCTCCAAGCCGAGATAGCTTTGTGGTTATTTCGACAGAATAAATAACATTATTTTTCTAAGACAGAATTCTTTCAATCTAATAATTTTGTACAAACAATTGTCAAGTATTCCATAAATATTCAAATGATTGATGATGTTCAAAAACCTATTTTAACTAATTTTTAAAATTAACTTTTTCCAATATACGTACAATCATTAGATCAAACAAAAATATATGTATAATATTTTAACTATTGCAAACTTATATCGTAATTTATAAGATTTTTTCTAGTATTTATTGATAAAGGTGTGTGTCGAAGAATCATTACTACGAAACTTAATCAACAAATTTATGAGAAAATTATTAAATATTGGTTGTAAAATTGTATAAATTCTAAGAAAGAATTTGTCATTTCTTAAAATATATTGTTAATTTATTAAAATGATTTAACCTATTGCAAACCTATATCAGAATAAATACGATTTTTCATAGTTTTTATTGATAAAAGTGTCTGAGATTCAGTACTACGAAACTTAATCAAATAAAATATGAGAAAAATATTTAATATTGACTGTAGAATTGTATAAACTCTAAAAAAGAATTAGTCATTGCTTAAAATATATTGTTAATTTATGAAAATGGTTTAAACAATTGTGATAAAACTTTATTAGTTTGCTACGTGAAGTTTCTAATAACATCGTTGTAACAGCAAAAACATTGCTAATGTGTTAAAAAAACGTAAAAAGATTAAAGTACTTTGACTTGTTTACATAATAAAATTTAGTTAAAAATCTGCGATTAAAATTTCATAAACATACTTCTATTAAATTTTCAATGTCACGTTATATTATCTGACTAGAAATTAAGAGATATAATCTTAGAAAATATGCTGAAAATGTGGAAAGTCATTAGATTTTAATATTTATAGTGTTTCCCACTCTACAAAATGCTTTTCGAAGCGCATCTAGTTTATAGAAACAATTGTCAAGCATTCCCATGTTCAAATGATTTATGATGTCGAAAATCAATTTCAACTAATTTCCCAGCCAAACTTTTCCATCATCGCATCGAAAGTTTATTTAATCATTAAAACGCTTGATTACAAGCCATGCTTTGAGGACGGTTCATAACTCTAAACTATTTAATTTCTGCCTGAAACTTGTAATTACATAATTGCAAACATAAAAAAGCATACTAATTGCTTAAAAACTGCAAATAATAAAACGTGCGCATATCTTACGGGGAATTGAACCCGGAACTTAAAGAGTGTGCGCACGTTCTTCATCAGCAGAATCATCATCATCATCATTGTTGATATTAATTACGAAAAACACACCTACAATTCGAATTTTTTTATGACTCGGTATGTGTGTGTGTGTGTGTGTGTATACGGGAAACGTGACATTTTGAATAGTCAAAAAATCGATGGGATCACACTGTAAAATAGTTTATAGTTGAACTATACGAGTTCGGCGACCTTTAACTCCCACAAGTCGATAGCGAAAGTATTTATTCTTTGTTTTCACATGCTATATAACGCATGAGATAATAAAATTTTAACATTTTTTTGGGATCATATTTTTAGAAAATTCCCGCTTTTCATACGCCTAAAACGTAAACACAAACAAAAATCAATAGCAAAGTCAAACAGATGAATGAGAAGCGCTATTAAAGTGGGAAACTAATTTTCCCCCTTAGTGTGTATGTGTGTGGCTCCTTGCTTTTCGTCGACCCTAATTTAAATTTTAGAAGCGCACGTCTGAAGACGTTTTCTAAATATTCTACTTTGCTGGATTAAC
Source organism: Adinopsis sp. GC000173 (assembly GCA_030264715.1). NCBI lineage: Eukaryota > Metazoa > Arthropoda > Insecta > Coleoptera > Staphylinidae > Adinopsis > Adinopsis sp. GC000173. The sequence continues at coordinate 14,643 of JARJDW010013067.1, forward strand.
AATGTGAGATTGAAGCGAACGAGCGCATAATAGCATAGGATGGTTGAAAAAAAATTAATGAGAATCGCTTTTTGGATTTGCAATAGAATTTTTCACTACTTTTATTCCTCNCTTAGGATTAAAATATGCAAAATACGATGCGTAGATGAATTATAATTAAATTAATGAATATAAATGATGCGCTTGTTTAGAGCAGTTTAAATACTATTATTTATGTTTAAATGAAAAAATGCTTCCTAAACATTTAGATTGTTGCCTAAATTATAACAATAAATTTTTGAATTATTATATAAAGAATAAATTGTTTACTATTAAACAAATAACAAACATTTACAAATTGAAATTAAATATTGAATTACAAAGCATCTATTTTTTTTAAATTAATCCGTATTTACATGCGATTGATTGATTGATTGATGTAATTTAATTATCTATCAATGACAATATAAATTTATTAAAATATGATAATTGCTAGATACTTCATTTCTATATACCTAATTGCATTTAAGAAATATAAGTAGTGAGTCTTTTATTAAGTAGATCTAAATGAGTAAAAAATTGAAGAATATCAGATTTTCAAGTAAGAATGGATCAATGTCGTCTTCAATTATGTGAAGCTATAGGTTGGTTATAAGCCGATTAGTTTACTCAGGACGGCTAAATCACAGTCAACGTTAATAATTTGTTCAAAATAAATTTAAAATCCTCGATCCAATAACAAACGACTTAGAAAAATCTTAGGAATT
>JARJDW010013081.1:0-10843 GCA_030264715.1 Adinopsis sp. GC000173
TCAAAATTTAACGTTTAAGAATGTAAGTTGAATTAAACAAATGACATCTCTAATAACATTTAGCCTAAATCTCTCCCATACACCGACACATCAGCGTGTTGAAAATATTGTCGTTATTTGACGCTAATGGCCGTTAAATTTAAATTAACGACGTGCAGTCGGTTGATTAGATGTCGGTGTATGCGTGTGTGAGGTAACCGGCACACACAAACACCATATATAGTAGTGCGAGAGCGAACTATAAACGACGTTATAATTAAATGAGCGAGAGAATATGTAATTGGAAATGTGGGTATAAATTGGCAGAATGTGTTAATGCAAAAATTTAATAGAAAATTCAATTTTCTATGTTATAGGATAATGCAATTATATTCTATGGTAGTTTTTTTCCTAAAGTGGATAAAAAGTGCACTTTATTTTATATTTAATTGAAAATTAATTAAAATTATCTTAATTTTTGATGCAATGCATTTATTTTTTTTCTAGAACTTTGTGTCTTGATGAAAAATATGGAAAATCAATGAAGATAATCGTTAAAATTTATCTTAAAATTAATAAAAATAAATTATATTTATTATAATAAAACATTAAAAAATTCGTGCGTATTAGCTGCTAAAAAACATGAAGTAATCCTGATGATACAAACGGATAAAAAGTGTTCTTGTACTTTATTTTATATTTAATCGAAAATTCATTAAAATTACTCAAAATTAATGATTTTTGTTGAATCTTTGATGCTATGCATTAATTTTTCTTCTAGAACTTTGTGTTTTCATGGTAAAATATCGAAAATCAATAAAGAAAATTGTTAAAATTTATCTTAAAATTAATAAAAATAAATTATATTTATTATAATAAAACATGACAAAATTTGTGCGGTATTAGCTGCTAAAAAACATGAAGTAATCCTGATGATACAAACGGATAAAAAGTGTTCTTGTACTTTATTTTATATTTAATTGAAAATTCATTAAAATTACCCAAAATTAACGATTTTTCTTAAATCTTTGACGCAATGCATTAATTTTTCTTCTAAAACTTTGTGTTTTGATGGTAAAATATCGAAAATCAATGAAGAAAATTGTTAAAATTTATCCTAAAATTAATAAAAATAAATTATATTTATTACAATAAAACTAGATAAAATTTGTGCGGTATTAGCTGCTAAAAACATGAAATAATCCTGATGATGCAAACGGCTGCCTTTACTACACCAACTACAACTTGTCAGACAGGGGGTGAAAGGCGTGCGCCTTGACTTCTTGCTCCCGCTCTTGCTCGCTCGCTCGCTGTGTGTGTGTGTGTGTGTGTGTGCGAAGCGACATTTCATACCCAACTTGCAGCAGCTTTTTAATGAATGCCCGGCTAAGTAATTACTTGAAATAACTTTTCCACCATATACCATCCACCATTGCGTACCGTATGCGTTCATTCGTTTATGCAGCGCTGCATAATCAAATCAACATTTTTTATCAGTTCCAACGCTGCATGCAAATCTGGAAAAATGGCAGAAAAACAAATGCGTACGCTTTACACACACACACACACACATAAGCACAAAAAAGTTGCAACAACATCAAAGCGGCGGCGCGCCACGTTGATGATAACATTATGTAATATTAATTAAATTCCGGGCGCGCTACAAAATAAAAAAAAAGCAAAAAATAAAAAGCAAACTAGTTAAAAATAATTAAATAACGCAGTTGAATGGGCAAATTAAACGCGCGCACAGAGATATTTTTCGGTCGGCTGCACCAGTGATGCTCAACAGTCGGTACATAAACAACATTTTGGCAGTCATGTTCATTTCAAACCTCGGATAACATTATACCAGAAATAGTGACTGAAAATGGGTTTTGCAATCACAGGATAAGCTTATTAGAGGTATAAATGTGGGGATAACTTATACCATCGCTACAGTTCCAGTTAAAACCTCGAATAACTTTTTCTCTTCTTCTATTGCTTCAATTGGCATTTTTAATATACATTTTTGGCATAACAAATTGAATAACATTAAAATATGACGTTTAATGAAGGTTATTTATTGCAATCCGTGTTTCCATCAGATAGTGACAAAAAATTCTAACCTAGAAAGTTAAAATAGATGTAGTTTTTGATAACTGCAAGTCAAATTAACCAAACTTTTGGCTATCAAAAAACACTATCAAACAAAGTTGTTTCGCCCTCATACCCAGAATAGTTATCCCGTGACGTAGGGTGACTTGTAAAAGCGAATTACTAGACTATACCCGGCATAAATTTAAACATGGTATAGCGCTAATCGACGTTTTATCCTGCATTTGTAAAAGTGGCCCTTAGTTGATGTTCACTATACGAAAAAATTGACACAAATTAGATGGAAAAGTTTGAGAACCACTGATTTATACATATATAATAATAGAATGTATGGCGTTTATCGATTGACGTATATGCAACACGCCGTACATATGCGAGCAGTGTGTGAATAAAAAGGCGGCTAAATAATATTGCCGCCGCCGTCGAATTGTTCCCGCCGCACTCCGCTAATTTATTGCGGGCGCGTGCGAGTGACAAGCGAGCGCGCTTTTGTTTATTATAATTACACAATCAAATATTTATTATATTATATATTGTGTATGCATGCGGCATGTGTATATGGATGGATAGATGGAAAAAAATGTAGGTATACTATATCCGGCTTAGATGCGGCGATTTGCGAGCCACAGGCGCCGTCGACGTTATGGCGTTACGTTGCGGATTTGCGCTTAGAGTGTACGACGATGTGCCTGTCGTCGATAATGCGGCGCTCGATGCGAGAATGTCGTTTCGGATTTGCGGATGGGATTTGCGTCGTCGTTGTCGCTGAGCGGGAAAGGTGAATGGCGGAGTAAGCTCATTAATTTTAATGCACCAACACGTTTTCAATGTCAAACCAACGGCAACAAGCACACATTCAGATTAAATCCGGTTAAAAATTCGCTTTTTTCATGAATTTTTAGTGCATTCTGAATATTTGAAAATAGTTAATTTTTTATTAGTTTTTGTGCACTTACAACAATACAATTTTGATTATTTTTCTCACAAATGCGCCTGCAAACATTTAAAATATTTACCTATATAAATTTTTGTTATTTACATGATTCATTCTGAATTTGTCTGTTAATTTTGATTCGTTGAAAAAGCGAGCACGCCAACAAATCGTTTGTAGTTTGTTGTATGTAGTAAGTTTGTGAAAAATCGCTGGCGCATTAAACGAACATGTCTCGTAATTGGCTCGCTAATTTAATCGTTGAAAAACAGATTCATTATGTTGTTGTATACACATTTCATCCCCGAAATAGAATGCGGGGAGCGAGAAAGAATGAAAAAAAAGAAGCAAGAAAAAAAACGAACGATTATTTACGATACATATATAGAAAGTTGTTTTTTGTGGCGATGCTGCGCGCCCGATAAAACGAAATTTAATTTTGTAATGTGGCAGGCAGCGTTTTACGAATCGATTCGCGCCCTCCATGTCTATCTATGTGTATGGAGTGAATGTGTGTGGGTGTAGAGAGAATGTGTACTAGTGCGCAAAAAAGCAAATTTGTAAGTTGGCTTGTTGAAAAGCTGGAAAGCGTTATCTCTCGCATTGCACACTTGAGCCTTATTACAAACTACAATTCGCTAAGAGAAAGTCAATTCAATTCCAAGCAACCACCCATTTCCCGTCGTCTCGTAGATGTTCCAACTTGATGAAAGCCAAACTATTTTTACCACTATTATCGTTTATTATACCGTGCGGCGGCCGTGCGCGAAAAATGAATGTGAAAGAATGACGCGATGATTTTTTTCGCTGCCATTCCTGCCTGTTTGTGTGCTTGTTTGGTGTGTGGATTTTCACTCGAATGCATTTTAATCATACATCATACAGCATTTTTGCAAAGTCATCCAAATGTATTTAAAAAATAAAAGAGAGCGAGAGAGTCGAGTCGAGGTGGATGGATTGCTGCTGCGCGCCCGGATTTTGTATTATAATACACCAGCGATGATAAAAAATTTGTTACTTATTCAATCCTTTGCTGCCGTTTCGCGCAAAATCAATATTTCACGCAACGCAGAATTATGTGAAACGTTATATGCTGCGCGCGAGAGAAATTAACGATAATTTTCTGTTTTTGCAGAAATATTATTGTTTTATTAATATTTTGCTAGATGCTAGGCAACCATATTCATTCATATACAAGGTGAATAAAAATTGTTGAAAATATTTTTGATTTATTGTATGTATTTTAATTTTTTTGAGTGTATAAGCAAAAAATTTTTAATCTAAATGAGACAAGTCAGCGTTTTTTTTATTTTGTAATGGTCCAACCACATCGATTATCTTGTTTTTTGCTAATATTTAAATAATCAATATTTTATGCAACCACATGAACATAGGTGAATTAAAAGTTGATAAATAAAAAATATTGCATCAAATTAATGATTACGATTATTTGTGTGCGTTTTTTTATCATAATAATGGCATCTATGCACAATTTTAAATAATAATTTACTCTAAATTAACGATTAATGAATAATTAACCGATTTTTGTATCACATAAACACAAAGGTCGATTTGATAAAAATAAAATGTTTTTTTTATTTGGCGTGTACATGCATAAATTTTAATTTGCGCGTTGCGGCCAAATGAGACAAGTCAGCATTTTTCAGCGCCGGCACTGACACCGAAACTAAACACTTTCAGCGTTTTCGCCGCGCATAATGTTTAACTAAATTACGTGTCATGTTACAACAATTTACCACCACCGACCTCCGACTGAAAACTATAATAAATGTATGTGTGGAAAAAAATGTGTAGTAACATAGTAGTGTGTTGTACAAGAGCGGGTTTATTTAATTAACACGCCGAGAAGCAACCGCATTGGCACATATATAGGGTGAATTACAAGTCAACATTATCCACACAAAAATAAAGAAAATACAATGTATTATTTAATCAAATTATTATCATTTATTTTGAATGTTAAACTTTAGGCAACTACATTAGCGTATATACAGTGTGAATAGCAATGCAACAAACTTGTATAGTTTGTTTTTTGTAAATCAATATTTGGTGTGCGGCGTTAATTGAAAGTAGAAAGTAAAAAAGAAAAAACCAGGCTGATGTATACTAGTATCGAACAAACAAAACTTATATATTTCAATTTAATTGCCGGCAGGCCGAAATCGATGTTGTGCGCGCTAACGTTTTCGTTGTAGTGAGTGTAATGAGATGCCGTTTATTCGCTCGAAAAACAACAACCAGCAAAAAAAAACACTCGGTACGCTAGCAGCAGCAGCAACAACGTCAGAAAGCGCTTCGTTGTAATTAAGATAAATACATCCGTGTTTTTTCCGGCATGTGCCGTACGTACGTATAATATACGTACGTACGGATGAAATGACCCAGAAATGCAACACAATTGTCGTAATGAGTGAGCGGCTATATACAGTATGGCATTGTTGCGCGCAAAAGGTAGCTGCCGCTGCCGTTTCTCCCCCGACACCACCACCACCACCAGAAGCATATTATTAAGTTTGAACATATATTAGGAAGACAAGTTTTGCATTTAAACTTGCTGCTGCCGCGAACGAAACGTATGTGTGTTAGTAGCTGGCGCGTTCCGCCGCTCGCTTTTTAATTAAAGCGCACATTCGTTCGTATGAGCGTTTTGCTCGTTCCGGCGCGGCGGCGGCGGCGGCGGCATCGCTTAATTATATGCCCCCTTATATTCAGTGTGCAAATAAAAAATGCAGGCAAAAAAACCGGTGTATGTACATACGTAAAGCTGCTCTATAAAGGACTTGACGCTTATTTACAATTAATAGCAGCCAAGTCTATTACTAAATTTTTTTTTAACTAACAAACCTTACTAACCATACTTACGATATGACACATAAATTTTTTAAAAAATTTGCGCTTATAATATACGAGGGTAGTTTGAAAAGATTTGTATTCTCTATTGAAAATCGATTATAAGCAAAAAATGGTATGGGCACTAAGATTATTCTTTCATTTTTAAAAATAGAAATCCGGAAACAAAAATCGGCAGCGAAAATAAATCCTCTTTGAAAATTTTGTAATATTTTCATGTTTTTGTGTTTCTTTTTTTATTTTCGCGTTAGTTTCGTAATTTTTACCTCTTAATTTGCTTTTTTGAAAAATTTTCTATTTTTTACTCACAAAAAAAATTGCGAAACAGGGTAAAACAAGAAACTTATCAGCCTACCTCGTATGTATATAAATATGTGTGCAATTTTCTCTCCCTCTCTCTGCATCGCTTAATTATGCTCTTATTCGGTATAAATAAAAAATGCAACAAAAAATGGTATACTAAGATTATTCTCTCATTTTTTAAAAATAGGCAGTTGGTTGAAATCCGGAAACGAAAATCGGCAGCGGAAATAAATCTCCTCTGACGATTTTGTAATTTTTTCAATTTTTGTGTTTCTTTTTTTATTTTCGCGTTAGTTTCGTAATTTTTAACTCTTAATTTGCTTTTTTGAAAAATTTCCTATTTTTTGCTCATTTAAAAACAAGAAACTTGTCAGCCCACTCTCGTATGTAAATATGTGCGCAATTTTCTTTCCGTCTTTCTGCATCGCTTAATTATGCTCTTATTCAGTACGAATAAAAAATGCAACAAAAAAAAAAGTAATATGCAGGACTTGACGCTAGTTTATTATTTATATCGGCGACGTCTATTAGCAAAACGCTAAAAGCGCTCCTCCATCTTCTTTTTCTTCTTTCTACGCAAAACGCGCGCTTATTTGCAATGTGCAATATTTAACGAGCGCGCTTCAAAATCAGCGACATTCTGATTCAAATGCATCCACACAGCACACACACACACGTCGAATTTATGCCAAATTTTTTGTTGCTGTTTGTGCTGCATATAGAAAAGTTTGCGCGCTTGGAAAAAAAAACGTAAATATTTACAACATTTCGCAAAACGAAACGTAAATCATATGACAAACATGACGACTACGGGGCGAAAAAGTTTATTGTTTATGCAATGTGAGAATCGCGCTGAATATAACAAAAAATTTCAACATCTTGACGACGAAATTTATTCTTTATACATATTGATATATATAAAAACGATGTGTATTCAAAGTTGCATAATCTTAACATTTTTGCTGGGTTTAAAGCATTTTTTTCATAGTTTGAGGTTATGTAAGAATAATGTTTGCATAATTACTAGAAAGTGATTAAATAACTAAATACATTTTTTATACAAAGAGGTATTGAAAGTTGCATAATCGTAAAAGTTTGCGTTTTGACGAAATTTGTTAGAATTTATCTTGTTTTTTATAAAAATAGGGTTAGCCTAACTTGGTGTTTTCGTAAAGTGTGTTACGGGTACCCCAAGAGGCAAAGGCTTTGAAAGGGGTACGCGCTAACTGTTCTACAACAGAATCGTTTGATAGATAACAGCACTCTTACTTTGATTTCTGTTTCTCGTACGCATTGTCGTTGTAAAATGAGACACTAATATCCATTTTAACGAAGGGGGGCTGGGCAATTGTAATGCACATATCAAAAGGGTTCGCAGACGTTGAAAATTTGGAAAACACTGCCCCAACCTACAAATAGAATAGAATATATGTATTGTTTGTCAGGTTTTGGTGGATAGTACATATAAGTAGTGCATTGAAAGTTACATAATCACAAAGATTCGCATTTTAAAGTAATTTATTACCATTTGTTCTAATTTTCTGTAAAAATATGCTGAGATCTATACAAAAACAGTGCAAGAAATTGAATTTATGCAACATTTTTGTTGCTATTTGCTGCTTATAGAAAAGTTTTGAACACTCACACATACATATACAAAAAAAGGTAAATATTTACAACATTTCAACATCTTGACGAAATTTATTGTTTATATTGATATAAAAACGATGTGTATTCAAAGTTGCATAATCGTAACATTTTGCTGGCTTTAAAGAATCATTTTATTGAGGTTATGTAAAAATAATGTTACATTAATACCGCAATTCAGCAAAACAATGCAAGGAAAATGATTAAATAACTAAATTCATTGTTTATAAAGTTTTGATTAATATACAAAGAGGCATTGAAAGTTGCATAATCAGAAAGTTTTGCCTTTTCAAAAGAAATTTTTCATAATTTTTATGTAAAACTAGTGTTACCTGCTTGCATAATTAATGCCAATTCAGCGAAAAGTACAAGCAACTTATTAGATAACCAAATTTATTCTTCATAGTCTTTTGATTGATAAAGGGACGTATTGAACGTTGCATAATCGCAAAAATAAAGCATTTTTGAAGGTTATGTGTGAGTATAATTAAGTGTGATATTCAATATCTTGCCAGAATGCTAAAAAATTATTGTTTGATGAAAGAGATGCATATTGAGTTGCATAATTTAACATTTACATGAAATTTATAAATATTTTTTTAACAATTTAAGTTAAAGAAATTAAGATGGTCACTTAATAACTAAAAACGTCTCCTAAAAGGTGGCATAATAATAACCATTTTAAATATTTTGTGTTGTAAAACACGGTAGGGTTACCTGTGCGCATAATTAGCGCCAATTAAACGGGTCACGTCGCCACCCCCGTTACTCCGCCAGCCCACCAGTCTCAGCCAGCTGACACCTGGGCTAGGCTGCCTAAATACGCCGACGACGGTGTGGTGGTAGAGTGCGGGGCTGCTTCGATGGGACGTGATCTAATTGACGGGGCGCCCGCCAGCGAAGATTAATCCCGGCCTTCCTGTTTCTATTAATATCGAATGACGACGACGACGATGCTGCTGCCGGGGCACATGGCCCCAAATTAATCGTCGCCATGCAAATTGCATTTTCGTATTAGATACATATATATATACGATGGGCTTGGATGGTCGGTTGAATATTGAGATTCTTGCCGGAAATAATGGATGCCGAACGATGACATCGGTTTTGTGCGAAATGGCGAATTGATCATCGAATTGCTGCGATGATAAGTAATTGATTTGGACCGCAAGTGCGGCTTTCATGTTTCAGCAGGTTATGGCGCGCTGCTGCTTATCGCTTCCCAACGTCAAATCAATGTTTTTTCGATTAGCGCACGCCTACAATGCTTGAATACACACACACACATACGATAAACAATTACAATTGATTTGCTATTCGTCCTGTACAACGAGATTATTGTCGCACAAACAATCAATAATATACAACATACGCATTTCCATTCACCCTGTATAATAATAATAACGTGCTTTATTGGTTGCCTAAAGCATATGGCAATCAATATTTTAGAAGTTTAAAATTCATACACAAGAGAATTATTATTTAAAATGTCGGGAGGAAATTTTTAAATTAATGCATAATTAATACCGTAACATAGTTTCAACTTTGTCGCTTGCCCTTAAAAGTTCATAGGTCGAGGGCGACAACGTAATTATGCCTGTTTTTTTTCTCTCGCCGCGTCATCTTGTGCATCACACACAGCAGACATAATGCAACAACTGTTGCCTATGCGTATAGCTATATAGATTTCATTGCGTGAGGCGGCGGCGTTGTTGACTTTTTTTACACGCTCGCATACCCGTCATCTCGCATATATATATTTCAAGCCGGCATTGTTTTTGCACACACATACACACACACATACCGTGGGCCGACATATTTGCGGAATAACTTTTCGGAATGCAGCAGCAGCAGCACCGCCAACGCCGAGGCCGGCAAGGCAGCCTGTGTGTGTGCAACATTTATGAAAATGTTTTGCCGCTCTTCCTCTCCCGTCCGTCCCCCAGCCTCCTATAACCCTTTTCTTCGCCGAATGCGCCCTGCAGATCGTTATACAATTCACTTCCAGTCAAGAATTATTGTTTTCGACATTTTTACAACTTTACTTTGGGGGAAAAATCAACACAATATAATTTAATATAATGATACACCTACTATAAAAGACAACTGACATTTTAAATGTTTTTAATGTGTGGTCGTATTATTCGTTCTAAGCGAAGTAGTAATAATGTCAATTTGCCACCCTAAGATTATTATTATTATTATTATGTGTGACGCGTAACACGACGGTTAGACGTTTTTCTACGAGACGTACAGACAGAAAAGTGTACATGTATGTATGTTATCAAACCTGAAACAAGTGACGCATGTTAAAAAAGAAGATAATTCCATATATGTCCTCCAAAACCAATAAAATATTCAGTGTTTTTGGGTGGAAATTATTGTTGCAATATATGATTAACATTCTGCGTTTCAAAACCGTTACACACCACCCATGACGCTTTTCTTTAAAGCATTCTACAATATTAGTTTTGCGTTGTTTGTTCTCAGGCCCCACCAGAATGTTAACCATATCTAGCAGTTCTCAGTATTGTTGGCAATTTATTATATAGTTTTGGCAGTTAGAATTGGAAATAAGCGTTTGTTAAATATAGATACACTGTGTTTTATTAGAGGTTTAAAATGTCAGTTACTTTTGGTACGCCCTGTATATATATGTATATGTACAGGATGCTTTAAAAAAATACGCTTTATTTATTGCAATATGATTAACATTCTCCGTTTCAAAACCGTTACACACCACCCATGACTTGTTTGCGCATTGTCCGCTTTTCTTTACAACATTAGTTTTCGTTGCTTGTTCTCGGGCCCCACCAGAATGTTAGCCATATCTAGTAGTTCTCAGTATTGTTGGCAATTTATTATATAGTTTTGGCAGTTAGAATTGGAAATAAGCGTTTGTGAAATATACATACACTGTGTTTTATTAAATATTTAAAATGTCAGTTACTTTTGGTACGCCCTGTATATATGTATATGTACAGGATGTTGTAGAAAAATACGCCTTATTTGGTT
>JARJDW010013083.1:0-15255 GCA_030264715.1 Adinopsis sp. GC000173
CTTTTCTACGAATGTGTATAAGGAAATGTTATTCATAATATTTAAATCATTAGCAATAAATCAAGTAGCGTTATATTTTTTTGTATTGCAAGCACAAAAAGTTAAAGGCAATTAAAAAATATTTTTGCGTTGTTATCGATTGCATTTTCTATAAATACATTGTCACAATTTAATTAATTATTATTATTTTTGCGCTATTAAGTAATTTAGTATGCAAAATAAGCTAATTATACTAATTTTATATTTTTTAATTAGCAAAAATTATCGATTAATTTTAGATTTTGAAAGTTGATTTTCATAATAAATATTCATATTATTGTTATAACTATGCATAATCATATATAGCTTCGATGACAACAATAAAAATTTGTTGTTTCAGATATCTTTCTAGTTGGTGCATCCTTTTTAAAATAGTATGCATTTTAGAACTAATTATTTATATACTAAGAAACATTGTAAAATAATACGATAAATGTCGATTTAAAAATGATATAATAGTTTTCCATTTAGATGCTGAAAGTGCTGGTAATGGAAAAGTGGACAGATGTGGACAATTAGTCATGCCAAGAACTAAAATTTTTCTCTTTTCCATTCATGTGCAAATTTCCACCTTATTTTCAGTAGTTTTTTGAGACACCCTCCGCTTCTGAGACCTCTGAGATTGCAAATGTAACCTACACATCATAAATATACTATAGGAACTACTTTTTTGCAAAAAAATGGACATTATTCATTTTTTCCTGGCTGTCCATATGTGTCAATGCTGCAACTCTTTGCATTGTATTTGATAATGCACTTGCAGGAATAAAGTGTTCAAAGCGTCAGAAAATATACCTACATCGAATTGAATATTTTGTTTGGCTTTTGTCCGTTTATAGCACTTTTAGCACAAAAATAATCATTATACAATTATTAAAATATCAAAATCAATATTAAGAAAATATATTCTTTACTTTTTAATTGCATTTTTAAGAAAACTATATCTTTAACGCGCATAACCAACAAAAAACAAAATTATAGTCTCGTTAGTATTTTAATACTACTTACTGACAAATGGAAATCAAATTTCCAAAAATATTTCACTTAATTGCAATCCAATTATAAACACATACAGTTTGAATAAAAAATATTAATAAGCAAACAATTTATCAAATTAAAGCGTTTTTATAACACCTTTTATTTTCTATTAATTTGTTATAATTGTTGTTACTATGATATAAATTATTAATTCGAACATAAAAAATAATTGCTTGCCGGTTCGTATTAATTAAATTAATTACAGGTTTTAAGACACGTTAATTGACAAAAATTTAGTGAAACGTTTTTATTTGCATTAAAATAATTATGTTAATGCATGTATATTATAAATGAAAGGTATAGTGTGCGCTGCATTTTTTTCTTTTCTAATTACAATGCGAACAATAAAATTTATTTAAAAAATTCGCCTCCTACATGTCGTTAAATTTACTACTGTTCTTCAAAATGAAATGGCTTTAATAAAACATTATATGGTGAGAACTTTTGCGAATTGTGCATACTTTTTAACTGAGTAATGAAACATAAAAGCGATGCTAATAATAAATAACCACGCAAACTTGTAACTTGATAAATGTTTACCTTAGTAATATGCAATAAATATGTATAAATAAATAATTGTATTGTATTTGATTATATGCAAACTGTCTTCATCGTAATGTTAAGTAAACATAATTAATAATGAAAAAGAGTGCTTTGTAATAAATGTGATTTCTAAAAAATTTTTAAGCAAAATTATATTCTCATGATCGTTTATGTTTCACAATGCTTTCAATATTGTAATTTAATAATTATTATTGAAATGGAGTTTTAAATAAAAATTAAAATTTAGCTAATTCTCGACTACATTAATTAAAAGTTTAAATTTAATTTATGTATTTCTTTAGACATTGTAAATTTATTGCTATTCCATTTAGAATGCTCTTGTGAAAGAACAATTGTTGGGCAATATATTTATTAAATATATCAATTCTCTGTAATAAATGCGATAGTTTTAAATGTTTTAATATAGCGTATTACTTTTATAAAACGTAAACAAACAAAGAAGGAAATAATATTGTAAAATTACAATACATGCTTTAATAACAACAAACTAAAATATTACCTATAGGTAATATGAACAATGATAATATTGTTAAAAGAATACACAAGTACTCTGCAACATTAATTAGCTGGCTTAGTATGCAAATTTTTCCAATAGTTTGCCAATAATAGAAAACGAACAAACGCTTTGAATGCAGTTAATTAATTTGTTAATTATATGTACTAATACTATTAATTACCTACAAATATGGAAATAGCCATTATTTATACTTCACATACAATTGAACAATTTGTTGAAGTTGAATAATTAATAACAATAACATGTGATTTTCATATTCAATCTGTATCAATAAAATAATACTTTGTTTAATAAATAATAACAATAAATTCTTGATTTATATATATAATATATTGTTTATAGATAGCGTAGCTTAATTAGTTTATATAAAACAAACACTTGCATTTTAATTAATTGAACAGAAAAAAAATCTTGCATAAAATTGATGCCGTATTAAGCAACATTGCAGTACAAAGATATTGTTGTTATATTTTATTTAATTGGCGTTATCTTACCTGAACTACAACCTTATTTATAACAACGGTTATGTAAAACTTCCAACGATCGTGCAATTACTTGAATTTGTTTAACAGTTTTTTTTTCTGATAATATATAAACTATCCATTTTATGTAATTAAGTCAGATATTTTGTGTTAAAGCGAAATAAAGCAAAAACATTTATAATTAAGTTTTAACTTGTAAAAATAATGTTGAAAACGATATTACAAAATAACGTTAGCGTTTTGATAATTGGAAATAATTTTGCCGCAAGTCATTATCATGATAGACGCATTTTAAAATAATTTTGATTAATTTGTTATTAAGACTTTCAGCGAGTTTTAATTGTTATAATAGATGATAATTATAAACAAACAAATTTATTAATATATAAATTTTCTAATCCTTGAATTTTTGTCATAATAATTTGCATATATTCAAATACGCGCAGACAATAAACTTTTTTTATTAATATTAAATTAAAACGTACGCAATTAATGTCATCAACATCTGCAAACAGATTTTCATTTTATGTCTTTTCTACGCGCACGCACATGAAAGATTTATTAATAAATATTTTCCTTTTTCACTCACTTAATTTGTCTAATTACATATAGTAATAAATGTGTTTACAGTTTGCACGTTAACATTTTTTTATATTCATTTCTGGTGAGAAGCATAATAATAATAATAAAATGCACCACACCCAAAATATATTCCTATGTATAATCTCTACTGCAGAATTTGAACAAATGTAAATTTATATTTTATATTATTTTTTTTAAACTAAGCTAATTGTGTTGTAATGGAGCAACAGTCATAAAAACTTAAATTAACATTTGTTAAATTTTTGTATCTGAATTATTTGGCAATTTGATAAGCAGACAGTTGCTTTACATAATCCAATTAAAATACTGCATAAATATTAAAAAAGTTAAATGGGATAAAGCAAAATTATATTGTGTATACAATGTTTAAGTTCAAGATTTTTATGCAGTATAATGGAACATACTTAGCTACTACCAACAATTTCTATTATTAATAGATATAACAAGAAATTACTATTATTAGTAAAATTTTAATTTTCTAGTATTGTAAGCGACCGACAACTTATGTCCGGGATTATACGACAATACATCCTTGACACATTTTTGATTGGTTGCTATAGCATATACACGTTGCAGAATTATAATTTTACTGCCAATCAATGAATAGATATAATTTAGTTTAAAAAATATTAACTATAATATTGAAGGAAAGGCTCACATTTTCTCAAACATGCATAAAATTTCGTCACACTGTGTGACAAGATAAAAACGGTAAGTATCACCTTCTAGTTTTATATTATACTTTACTAAATATAACTAAATACCTACGTTTTATCCATTAGATATTTCGATTAAATGAAATTTAACACTTTAATTATTTATAATTAATAAAATTGCAATGGAATATGTTCTTAATGCAGTGTGAAGATGTAAAGAAAATTTACATATACCGAAAAAGTAAATATAATATGCGGCGCTAAATAAATAAATTAATTTATACAGATTTCTCACATTAATAAAAGGGCATAGCATGAAAGTTTAAGTTTTGCAAGTTTTGCTAATTAAATATATAAGTAATTAATTCAGTTTTTTGAAAGGACAAATGTGGAAGATTTAGGAAAGTGTAATATGGTAAAGCACCTTAAAAGTTTTGTGGATTTGCTAATAATAGTGAATGCAAACATTTTCCTACTTTAATTAGTATACAAAAAATGAAATTATAATTAAATAAAAGATATATCAGATAAATAAATAAGGATATTGTCATATGGACGTAAAATAGATATTTACAGTATAAAATAAATCTAATAAATGATTTCAAACGATCTGTAGTCCATATATAAATGTAGTATCTATAACGGTTTGTAGAAATTATTAAAAATTATCTCAAAGCATCTAGTAATGAAATGTGTGAAAGACATATCCTTTATTCATATATTAAAACTAAGACAAGTGAAATTCTATGTGAATTCAAAAACTGAAAGGCAGGTGCCAAACTATACACTACTAATATCACACCCATGCATTTTATTGTTAAAATATTTATATATTAAAACAAATATCATTTTCATTCAGCAGAAAAAAAAACACAAAACAACAAGTGACTGACAACTAATTCAACAATCCACCCAAAATGACTTATTTAAATGTAGATACTACACACACATTCACATTTCTTAATAATACAAATTGAAACAAATTATTTTACGAAACTAAATGAATATGTTACGTCAGGTAATCTACATAATTGAATATGATAAATCTATGGCAATTTAACATCTCTATAGAATGTATTAATGCAATATTTAATTTTGATGCTTATTGTTATTTATTAATTGTAAAGGATTGTACTCAATAACTATCAAGTACAATATTTACACGTTGCTAATTGGATTATTAATTCTTTACAAAATACATATCAATTTTCATGTTTTTCAAATGCGGTAGGTAAGATAGTGTATAGGTACAATATTCCGAAACAAATATAGTTAAAATTAATATTTCGGGTGTTACATAAATTGTAGGCCTATATATTATATACCAAGGGTAACCAGACTTGGTGGTAAAAAGTACCACATTTATTGGGAGAAATTTTGTCTGGGCTAGATTGGTATACATATTTCATGACTAGGACTACAATTAAACACGAAATTTGGGGGGTCGCTCTACATTTGAGTCGTCTTATATTTAAATAAATACCATAATTTATATTTTTAAATCGACTTAATGTGTGGTATTAGAAAGTCCACCACCTATACCAGGTAGTTAACATAACAATCAAAACAAATGTAAAAAAATGAACCGCTTTACAAACGATGTTTCGCACAATAAATAATAGAAGTAAATAACAAAGGAATGCAAACTCATAAGTAATATTAATTTTAGAACAAATTCATATGATTTTACTCCTTGTACGCAAATTAGCTGCATAATTAAAAAAACAGCAATAAAATATTGAAAAGTATATAAGTACATAATTATGTGATAAACAAATAGCTAGACTTAACTGAAGTATCAAAGAGATTTTCCTGAAAACTTAAAAATCTGCAGTTAAACAGCAGAAATAATATTGAATTTTATTTCTATTGTACACGTAGTAACAGTTTGCAAACATATTTATTTTAAATTTTGTAGATTATTATCCGGAAAATTTCCTTACAATTTAAACACATTCTCTGCAAGACCCTGTGTTATATTGTAATAAAACAACATATTGTGGCACAATATAGAAAAATATTGATAAGTTGATAAAAAAATATTTATAGTATTGTATTCTGCTAATAAATTATGTGTCGATTTGAATGATTTTTAACCAATAAAACAATGCGGCTTTTAATCTGCGTGTATAATAAGTGCCTATTATAGTTACGCCACTGATTTGTTGTTGCGAACCATAACCGCGCAACAATCTGAACTAAAATTTATTAGAAATTATACATCGATAAACATCCAATTCGTATTTATTCACTCCGACTAAATATATGCAGCGAGACATATTTATGTGGCGCACTTTGAGCGCTATAATATTATGATATTTTGTAATTTATCAAATAATTAAATTGTTTAGTAGAGAGCGATAGCGATCCGCGGCGCGCATAGGCTAATAAATTAAATTTCTAACAATACCCATTTTTAGTCGCCGATAATAATTTGATTGGATCACATCGAGCTGAGGCGAAAAAATTGCGAAACGCGCGACGACAATAAAACTTTAAACTAGCACTACGAACTATTAAAATATTTATGTTCTATAAGATTGATTTTTATGCGATTCGTGTGAATTGGTGGTAAACGACGTAGCTGTAGAATTCCTTAAACATCGTCGATTGTGTTGTGTTGAAATTGTAATTGGTATACGAAATACGAAATTTATTGTAAACCATTCAATTATTTCTTTGCGTTTAATTAAAATGCATAAAGTCGTTTCAATGTTATTTGAGATGAGAGTAATCTGACACCGTCGAATGTCCGTGAGAATGTTTTCAGTTTTTTTTCTTTCGTTCATTCTTATTCGGTTAATAAATAATTTATCATATACACATTTTTTTTTCGCAAAATTCAATATATGCAATTGATAATTTGGTAATAGGTTGGTAAAAGTTGCAACATATTCTCATTTTATAACAAGTGATTTATATGCAAACAGTTTTTTTATGATTTAAGTTTTAGTGTAGTATCAGGCAGTTAGTGTCAGTTTTAATAAAAATTTACGATTATTTTATATAAATTGATCTAAATTTTCAATACAAATTAATTTGAAATTTGTATTAAAATGTGTTTCTATAATTAGAACATTTTTTCGGTGGTTTTTGATACAAAAATATACGTTATTAATTTATGGTATGTTAATTAATCCTGATGTGTAGAATTATGTTAAAAATTAAAATTTCACGTAATCTAGATGGATTACAAAAATTGTACAAGAATTTCAGTTCTAGCTAATTAATTTATCAGGTGTAAAATCATTATACACTACCTTATTCGTCATAGATTTAATCAAATCAATTAATTAATCGCAGATAAATCAAAAATAGTTTAAATTTTAATCGTTTATAATTGTTTACACTATATGGTGCAATGGAAATTTCCGATGGAAGGTACATACATACTAGCTATAGACATAGAGTTTTCAAAACTGAATGATAAATAGCACTTTCTCGTTTAGCATAAGTTTGTCGCTCATAGGAGACAACATTATTAAGAATAAGCAACGATCTAAAAAAGGTTCATTCGTTATTAACTTTAATCTGTTTGCGGTGTTGCGTTGATTTCATCATTTTCAACGCCGATGTAGGTACTTAATGAGACTTTCAGTTTACAGTAATATTATGCACTTTTTCACGATTGAAAACGTAATGTTTTGACACTTTATCTGAATCTGCACATCACTTTCACACCTTGCCAAACATGAACCGTTTACACCTCGATTACATAAACAACCTTAAAGAATATTTAATTATTTCTTACAATGAAATAAGATGGGATTCCATGTAAATTTATTTATTTTAATTTGAAAGTTTTTATTACATTACATATTTTCAATTTCTATTATTTGTACAAACAAACTATTTGCATTACAATAAATTTATTTTCCTTACTAATTTCCATAACTATTACTTGATTATCTGTTATTTTAATTATGTAAAAGTTATGAATATATTTTATATTGTTATAATCACGTTGCAGCTACGTGCGCCTATTAAAGTAAATAAATTATAGCCGAAATTTTAGCAAGTTTTTTGACCCAATTCAAACGTCAAATCTGTTTCCATTAACAATATATTTAAACTCGCCTTATGCTATTAATAACAAAAATTAGAAAATCACAAAATATACATTAAGTAAATAAATTAAATTACTGAGCACGTAAAATATTTTATTAATAATAAAAATATTGCACAATTTTGTTTCGATATTAACAACAATATTTTTTCAATATAATCAAAATCGGTATAAATAAAAACAAGGTTATTGGTTATTTTTGAACTTGTAATTTATTCTGTATTACATTTTGAGTATATTAGTAAACAGTTGTCGTTGCTGAATTAATTTGTACTAGGTATATGTCTCTTATCTCTATACCTAATGAAATAGGGTGAAAAATGACATATTTTTCGTTTTTGAATTTTACTAAACGATACAACTGTTCCACATCGATTGCATAACATTATTCCGCAAACAATTAATAATCAACGATATGGTCTTGACAAAATTAATTAGCCAAATCACACCGAGTGACATTTTAATGTCGAACGATAGTTGATAGTTGGTGAACGATAAGGAAACATTTTAACACCACCCTGTCAGCGCGATTATTTATTAATAATTGTTCGCAATTTCAATATGAAAAAAACCTGCGATACATAAACAATTATAAATAATTGATTAAATGATGAATGTAACAAATGATACTTTTTTGAATTAGCATACCTGTGCCTTAAAATGTCGAATTATGAAATTAATTAAAACTTAATTTAACAAATTTTTGAGAGCCGCCTAAAAACTGAATCACCTTTCAATTATATTTTCATTTGCGATTTAAAAAAATTAACAAATTTAGCTCTAAATGCAGTGAATTACAGCATTTGGAAGAGTAAGCTTTTTGCGATGTTCATCCCCTAACAAGATATTGTATTGCGACTTTTTATCGCCACACTCCCTACTCCGCATCTTCAACATTGACAGTTGAATATGGCTACTACTTACTTATTTATTCGTGAAAAAAAGTTTCGGAGCCGCTGGGCGAGGAGTCAAGATAAAACTCAAATAGTTGTCATTTTACCACTGTGCGGTTCCATAACTTTTATCCATAAATAAATCCATCAGCAGAATTTATTCTTTTCAAGCAATTATAAATTTATTTTAAACTTACTATTCATTCAGATGACACTTTGCACGATAACCGCCAAATATTACAACGTTAGAATTATATAAGGTCGTCATATAAAATTTCCACTTTGATAGATAAGAAATAAATTTTACCTAAAAAATAAAAATTTGACCGCCAGGAGATAAATACGTAGGTATAAATTTATTTCTAATTTTGTGTTAATTAATTCAAATATATAAACGATGAGTGAAAATTTGACGATTTGTATTTAAATTACGATAAATAAGTGATGATTTTTTCCTCAAAGAATTTCAAACACTTGCTGCGCATATTTTAAAAATTTAACGAAATATAAGATTGATAATTAGCATTTTTACATAATGATTAGTAACTAATTATCATATATACGTGCGTTCGAGCTTTGACATATATTATATATGAAGAATGAATTGATAATTAAATTATGAACGTGTAATTAACCGCAAAAAATCTTCTCATATTACCGAAATGTTGAAAGTCCTGTGTTGTTGCCATTTCACTTTTGAGTGCCGTTATAAATTTGATAAGATTCGACAGTGCGACTGCATCATTACCATAAATACGATCAAAATAATTCAAATATCAAAGCGCCGATAAGCGAATGTGCTGTTGTCGTTGTGCATTGCAAAATTTCACCAAAATAATATATTTAATCGTCGCGAATCTAGAAAACAACTTTTTTGTGCCCGAACGAAATTAGTTAATTTATTATATTATACTTGCACATGTTGAAATGCATAATATCTAACCCCGAAAATAACAGTCTCTTTCTAATATCGAATATAATAAATCTTGGAACGCCACCCAAAACGCACACGTAATTATGTTGCAAGTTTAATGAATCTATTAACACAAATTTAATGGGGTTTTTATTGATGTATAAAATATAATTTGGAGCTAATTTGCAAAATTCATCACCTACAGCGATCATTATCAGTGAAATCTAATGCAATTTGCATTTCGATCATAATAATTATTTGATACTAAATCTGAAGGAAGTAACGCCTAAAATCCAATTAATTTACAATATGTTGTTTTTTAATGTGTTTTAATTACATTCTTAATCGGCCGTACAATAATAATTAAGTGCATTATAATTTGATACGTTCTTTTTGCTAATTTTATTGCAAATTTTGCGGCACGTCACGATTCGAATACATTTAATCTCCTAATTTATTGTCACACCTACTATTTAGTCGTGATGCAACAAGACAGAAATTTCATTTCTCTTAAAATTGCATTAGCATTAATTTCTATTATATTAATTGGATCGATTTCTACCTATGCAAATCGTTGCTACTTTTTATTATTATTTATTATGCAAGATTGTAATCTCAACAGAACAGCATTTAGAAAAAATTCTGCTTGTTTGCACTTTTTTAGGTGATATAAATTATTAAAAATTAATTAATAGCGCGCGCCAAGATCGTGGTAGATGTTGAAAAAATGGTGTTACTTTCGAATGGATTAAAATTTAAATTTGTGCATGCAAACAACACACACACATACATTGAAAACTAATAATTCTATTGTTTCAAATTCAATAATAATTCGTTTTCTGTGTTGTGCGAATAGATCAGGAAATGTAAAATGTAGGTGAAATTTTTATATTATTACTCTTCATTGAATGATGATGGTATAGTAGTGTTTTCGCTGCGCTTTGCGTTTTTTTTCTTTTCGTTGTTGGTGTTGTTGTTTCAATTAAATTGCGAATAATAGAAAAACATAGATTTGGTACGAAATAAAAAGCGAACGCGATGTGCAAATCATTTCTCCTCGTGTGATAACTTTGTTTCGTAATTATGCAAGAGAGGTTATTGTTGTTATCCTGTCCCTTGCGGCGAAATTACGAGAATTCATAATTGCACTTAATAGCTTTTACACTTACACATATAGACACACTGCACACATATACACACACAATTAATATATACCTACTATACGTAAGAATTTATTTCACTATTCTAGAAATTGAACTCCAACGCTAAATAAACTTCCGTAATAATTTTCTTGTATTTTTACCTGCTTAATGCAATTATCATTCACATAATTTTTCAATTTATTGCCACAATCATCATAAGACCCGTTTTGCATATAGGTAGATATATGCATACTGTATTAAAGCATGTTTAAGATTTTATATTGGTATGAAATTCAACTAGTTTATCAAATAACCATGTACCTAATTAAAAACTTATAAGATATATATTGTAGGTATACTTTAATTTTGAGATTTATAAGAAATGTAAGCGAGTAAGTTACATTGGTGATAGAGGTTGGTGATGCAGTTCCATAGTGGAAAGGTATTGTCTAATGTGATAATACTCGTTTGTCCTGTAACTACTATTAATCACTTGCTTCATGATGTGTAAGAGAGAGCTGGCTACTAGTATGGAGTGCAACACATTGTCATAGAATGTTTTTCGAAAGGAAAATTTGGCAGCTCAATCATAATATTGAATTTGTTTGATAATAAAATGAAGAGTAACCCAGAAAGACAAATAAAAAAATAATGGAAATAAACTACAGAAGTTCTTAGTCTATCATTGTGACAAAGCTGATAAACAAGTGAAACCTTCAATATTTTAATGAAAATTATGTATAGTATCTACTTAATTGCCGATAAACATGTAAATAGACAAATAAAAAATTGTTCATTTATAGTGAAAAATTTAATAATTATCGGTCCATATTTGGCATAGTCTCGTATGTATTATAAATACATTTCTGGCTTATCTTTTTACAATTTTTCATATTGTAAATTGCGTATAGTTTTATGTATTACTACAATTCAAGGAACATAAAACTGCGATATATTACTTCTGCTTTTTATGCTTCTTATATCTATGTCTATTTTAAAGCAAGTTTCACTTTCATGTCAACATAATCCAACAACTCGATTATTTAATTGTTTCAAATCGGTGGCTTAAAATTTCATTATAGACTACTTATGCAGTCAGTGAAATTCTTTTGTCACTAAATGGATTAAAACTGAGCCTTTCTTGCAATACGATACATACTATACAAACAGCGCAGCAATCAACATCTAAATTATCACATTTTTATAATGTAAATTTCGTTGAACGTAATCTTTTAGCTTTCTATTGCCAAATCAATTGAAAATTAATTTTTAGACTTTCAAAGATGCAAAGCTTTAACGTTATTTCTTCATATCTACTTTTTCAGTAGTTGATTAGTTATCTATTGTTAATATTATATGCGTTATAATAATGTATTATGCAAAAACTCTCCGTTCGTTTCGTACGCTATGTATGTGATAGTTTACGATAAAAATACATATGCTAATTGTAGGCATATTTTTAATCATTGTATTAATATAATTCTTATAATCAAAACATTAAAAATGTCATTATTACTTCATTATTTCTTTCACTACAAAGCATAATTAATCATTTTGTGAATGTCAATGTAGAAGTTGATTAATTCAATTCAATTATTCTCATATATGTGTATGTGTGTGTATTATGATATTACTACAATATAATAAAGCGCAAACTAAAACAAGAAGCGAAATTAATTTAATAAGTAATTAGCTAAAAATCGTTTCGGAAACATTGATTAGTCTACCTATACTGCAATCATTACGAAGTCAACAGTTTTGAATGAAGTTTAGTATAATTAAGTCTTTCACAATTTAATAAATAATCTACATTTTATGTTTATTCGTATAATAAATGAGACAGTTCTAGTTCACTATATTTAAAATATTTGCAATATAATGTAATTCTATCTGAATATTATAATGCAACTAAATGATTTTTGATTAAACTTAATATTGTAGGATAGGTAAGAGATTTTATTTTATAAACTATAACTGTAATTTGCACTCAATTTTAGGTTATAATAATCTTTATAGGTATCAATTAATAACATATAATGAGAGGTCTTAATCTTTGTACTTTTAAATCATTCATCCATGTCGAATATTTGAAATTTGCACATTTTTATCGGCTGTCTCGTTTCCCATAGCGTTAATTAATGATTAGAAAATTGAAAATATTCATTCAGTGAAATTTTTGCTATAACGCGACTCGTTTTAAAAAACTGCCTACTCATGTTTCTCCGATTTATATATTTATATATCTAGCAACAAACAAAAAAAGCAAAAGAAATAAAAACAACATAGAAATTCCCACAGTCTATTGATCCCTAATTAACAATTGTGAAATTCACCAAAAAAAATTCGAGTCGTGATTTTTTGGGGATGAAATTGCGAGCGCGTATAACCTTTGACTTTACCAAACCAAAACAACAAACCGACGTGAAAAAATGGTATTTTGCGGAAGTAATTACATTGGGAACACAGATGGAAGGATATAGTTCGCTCACGATTTCTTCTCGCAAGCATTCCATCCCGGCTGATCTTTTTTAGTACTTTGCGAGATAAACGCAAGAGAGGCTGATTGTTTAAAAAAGCACATAAAATATCATCGAGAACGCGCGCCGGTTTGTTTTCGGTGCGGTGCGGCGCAGTGCAGCGCAATCGCATGCTGCATTCATTGCACATTTTCTAAAGCAAATAATTTTGAAAATCAATTGCTTGTTATGTAAACAAATACACCAAGAAAATCTATGACGTGATTTAAACAACAACAAAACACACCTTTAATGGTACTGAAAGCATAAATAATTACAATTTTCTCTCATCGCGCGCGAGAGCATTACTGTAATAACAACAAAACAATAGATTTATCTTTTTTTTCTTTAAGATGATTATAGTAATCATTATATGTATGGTTTAGTTTAAAAAAGAAACCATGGCTCAAATTTAATGCATAATTAATCCAATTGTGAGTTTTTAATAAAATAGATTTTGAAATTTGTTCAATAAGCTAATAAATATGTACATTAACAGTTTAAACAATTCTTTTCTTCTTATTTTCTGAAAACTGAAAGATTGACATTTTTATTAAAATAAATTTAAATCTGTTAATAATTATATAGGTAGATTAAAACATTGTCTCCAAAATTCAGGTGTTTCTCGAAATTAATACAAAATGTCAGGTTTTTGATTGAAAATAAATTATTAGAACATTTTTAATGCCTTTATCTCGTCATTTTGAAGCTTTTATGTAGAAAATTTGTCGAAATTTGGTAACCGTGTTAAACTAACTTAAGTTAATGAATTTAAGGAAATTTAAATGAAACTTTCGATTTTGTTCACAAAACTATTACTGATGATGGTTTAAAAACCTAAATGCACAGTAGAGTTTTAGTTAAATTCCTTGTTTTATTCATGAAACGTTATAACTGAAAGCAGCAACTAAGAAATTTTGCAATGAATTTTGAGTGCTTAAAAACATTAGCCCGTCTTATCGTGCAAGCAGTACAATGACATTTAGGTTTGCATAAATAATTTTTTAAATGCAATAAATATTGAAATTCGTTCAATGCGACAATAAATATAATTTGATTTATTTTAATATGTCACTGTCTCGATTATAATATTATTTTTCGTTCTTAATTTCGTAACAACATTATTGCATTATATATTTAAAACATGAGGAATTATTTATTGGTAACCGAAATTGTTATTAATATATCACCGACAATCTGGTTTTAAAAACAATTACGTTTTTGAATGTAAATTGATTCTGGATTGTTTCGTTTTAAAATATATTACGGCCGGATAATTTATATTCTATCATTAGCTGAAAATGGCTTTATAAAAAATGTATTGCGATCTATATTAAGTAACAAACAAAAATATTGGAGGTCGACTAACCTAAAAACCTCGTTGCTTGCAATTTTTAGTAGGTGATTAAATTTGGTTA
This sequence comes from Adinopsis sp. GC000173, assembly GCA_030264715.1. Taxonomy (NCBI): domain Eukaryota; kingdom Metazoa; phylum Arthropoda; class Insecta; order Coleoptera; family Staphylinidae; genus Adinopsis; species Adinopsis sp. GC000173. Next base: position 14,848 of record JARJDW010013083.1, read on the forward strand.
TTTGCACTTTAACCACCTACACAATAATATATACAAATTATTGATTTCTAGACAATTTGGTACCTAATTAATAACTTCTTGTAAAAATTATTCAATCGTAGTCTAGATAGATAGGTATTATAATTTCTATCACATATATTTATATAATCCGATAAACAGTTAAAAATGTAAACAATTTCGATCACGAAATAAAACAAAATTGTTGAGAAAATAAAATAACACACACACACACACACACACACACACACACACACACACACACACACACACACACACACACACCCACACACACAATAATTACAATTGTATTAAATTTCTCAAAAACAAAAACTAAATTATTTAATTTGCAAATTGCATCAATGCTGCATAATTAAACTCATCTGATTTGCGTAGGACGTTTAACAATTA
>JARJDW010013085.1:0-47343 GCA_030264715.1 Adinopsis sp. GC000173
GTTACAGTTTAAACGCATTGTATAAAAGTATAATCTAACTTTATATAAGCGTTATTTTCATATTAATTATGCATTTGTTTATAAGTGTTGCCAACTTAAAATGATATTTACAGTTTGTCTAATCTCTTTCTTTGATCATATGATATTGTAAGATGTTAGATAAATCGAAATTTTAAAAATAAAAATGATGAAAATTGTGAAAATAAATATGATACACTTTTGTTTTAATTAATCATTATGTAAGTTTAATGTTTAATCATTGTTAATCTATATATATATATATAAATGAATGTGTCTTTCTGCCTGTCTGTATTCGATAGTACACGTACAACATATCGCCATGAAACTTTGGGGAATTGTTTAATATGGTCCAAATAAGGTTTCGGTCATATTAAACATTAGAAGAAGACGTTATATTCGATAAAATATGTTGTTTTGTGAAAATAGTAAGACTGTCAATTTGACAGCTGTCAGTGTGACAGGACAAACATTCAAATATTTAAACATTTACATTTACTCCTTGCAGATGATCAAATTTATGCCTCCGTACCGGCAAGACAGAAGTAATGCGACGAATAATTGATTATTCTAATCAATCTTTACTGAGCCAGAGCAATGTGTGGCTGAGAATATTGTATATTCTTTTAACAAAATTAAATGATATTTACAGTCTGCACTAATCCCTTTCTATAATTTTATGGCCATAAGATGTTATTTATATGTTATAATTACATACTTTCATTTTATTAAATTAAAACTTCTTAATATTTATAAATAATTAATCTAAAATTGTAATCATTATGTAATTTTAATGTTATTCATAGTTAATGTTGTACATTTTTTGAACAAAATGAAATGACATTTCAATTCAGCATGCAATGCATGTAAGTTGAAACATTTGAATAAGTCATAACGTGTAAATGCTATCACATAATTCCCATAACTATGCTTCAATGATAAAGTTGCATTTAGCATTTTTATAAACATTTAAGTCATTTAGAAATATTTTTACTATCTAAGTGTTAATTTAAACAATACACCATTGTTCGAAAAAGCATGAATAGATACTGGTATCCTTTAAAATTGACTAAATTTGCCAAACTAAAAGAATAGATTAATATTGTGGGTCAAAATAGTTGTTATCTATTAAAATTATCATGCTTTCCTATACTAATATAGTATAAATATAAATACATGAAAAACATTTTTAGATAAATATCAAAGATCTTCAAACATTAATACATTACGGTTTGAGAAAATGTGACAAGCAATTACAAAAATGTGATGTAGACATTATCTAGCCACCCACCGCTACTACGAAGTATGCATTTCGACTGCGAATATTTTTAGACAAATGCATTATATAAAAAATATCGAGTGACAGTCGCTGCTACTTAATTTCAGCCCACCCGAAAAAAAAACACTCAAACATGACAAAAATGAAGTGGATAAGCCACCACTTCCTGTGCTACCAACAGCTGACCATAGTCCGCATTTTATGGGGGAAAAAAGTAACCATTAATCTCTAAAAAAGCTGAAATGTAAGTTTCAACATAAATCGACTTAATTAAGATGCAATAAATTGAGAGATAACCCCTAAATGTGCGCTTATCGTCGGTTTGTCCTAGATACACATTTATTCTTTGGGCAAAATTGCAGCAACATACATTAACTATATAGGTCATATACAACAATAAACTACACCTACGCGTGTACGTAAAACACACATTGAATCAGCGTCTCGTAGAAGAAATTCTAGTAAACGTATAGTGATAACAGCACTTTTTTATAATATAACCTTCACGTTGTCGAATCGTACTTTTTGCACTAGTTGTAAGCGTGCGCGCGCTCTTACGTAATTTTTTTTCCATCAAACAAAAGCGAAACGCACACATACTAACATGCTAATTATCGCAATTAATAATGCTACTTACAGAATATTCGCTCAGCTATCCTGCCAAGTGTTCGCAATTTTTTTAAGGTCACTAAAATGTAAGGCACTTAATAACACAGATACGACACGATTGTTATAGTATACCAAATCAATATATAGAAAATTCGTGGTCGGTTTGCGAGTAGTGAAAGAATATTATGCTGTTGTTTTACGAGCGCTTGGAAATGCGGCTGAAAGTTTCGCTGGTTGTTGTTTCAAAATGCAGCGCCGCGTTCTCGTGCGAGTTGGTGCGCATATGCCAGAGACGCAGCAGAGTATTTCAGGACTGCTAAACATGTGTCCAATAAGCGCAAATGGAAAACGTAAAGATCTTGAAATATGTTTCGATGCATGTGTGGTAGGGTTTCTAATTTTCAGGGTCTGTTAGAAAATAAAAAAATATAAACGCGGTGTGCTGTGTGTGGATGCGCGCTGCTACATGCTCAAAACGCCTCAGATTCAACTCATTACGTTTGTATGTGTATACTTGCAAATTGGTTCAGTTTTCTGTTTTTTTCATTAAGCGCATATGGTTTTCGTTATTCGAAATAGATTGCGTATTTTTAACAATAAACAATGCGGATTGTTGATAATTTCGACCATTTTTCTAGGTGAAGTTTAGAAATTTGCAGCTAAACATAAATCCTTTTGTCCTATTTTCTGTTATATAAATACACACTTGAATTACTACCGTATTGCTTTATTTTTAATTGATTGACTAAAATATTTTGTCGATGTTATTTTTGTAATGCGATTATTTATTCCAACGAAGATACTTACTTGGAAAAAGCTTCCTCCTAAAATGTATTAAGTATATAACTATTTATTTACTATTGTACAATAATTTATATTGTAAGTAGATAGTGGGTGCGCCCCTATATCTAAACTGAAAAGGGGTCGTAACATTTAAATAATTAATTACTAATCACAATCATTACATATTAAGTTTTTATATTTACATGTATAAATATATTATTTTGAAAAGGCCTTGAAGCAGCTTAAACGTTGACTTTTAGAAAGAGGGTGTTGGTAAATAGCTCCTATGTTAGATTTTTATATCCGTACTTTTTATGCGTATCTAAAAATAAATAATTTTAATTCTATTATTACGTAGCATTAATCTTAGTAATCGCAGCTAGATAAAAAATGGTTTGAATGCTTTGCTGTACAAAAAATGTTTGGCATGTCACCTAAAATTCATTGAATAATTTCATTTTTAATTATACGCTTAAAAGTAAATTCGTAATTTTTTATATTTTGTCTTAACCAAAACTAAATGATAATTAATAAAAAAATGTAAAACAATATGAATCAGCCAAAATAGAAACAAAATTCAATATTGTTATTAAATTTGATTCAATATATAATAATAAAAAAATATATTGAAATTTACTCCAATTCTTGAATTTGCCCTTTAACTATTAAACAAAATAAAATTGCATTTGGCCCACATGATCAGAAACACTACACACTTTCACAATTTGACTGATACGCGATCAAGAGGTTTAAAAAAGAATAATAAATGAAATATAATATTTTAAAATTTGCTTCGATTTTGAGTTATTTGCAACACTTTTAAAAACTATAAAGTATAGCTTAGTACATTTATCAAAATTATACTAAAATAAACTTAAATATTTAGAATTGAATAACATTTTTTAAAATATCTTTTGGAATCAATAATTTCATGTGTTTTAAGACATTATTAAACAAAAACTACAAAAAATATTTATAGTAAAATGCCAGCTAAAAGTTATAAATTATTTTTTATAGTAATTTCGCATGAAACATCCAAGAAATTTATAGTAAGCATGTCTAAATTTTTATAACTATAATAATTCTCATACTACTCCATTATATGTTTTAAAATTATCTATCAGAAATTCAATTTTATCACTTGGAGGAAAAAACCAAGACAAAGTAATTTATACGTTAGTAGGAATTTCACATAAATCTGAAAAAGTTTGCAACTTTCCATCCATGCAATTCATACAGTTTTTACAACTTGGATAGATATTAATTTCCACTCGGCGCGTGTTCATTTCTAAACAATTTGCACCACTGCATAATAAATACGACAACGATTGAAATAAATTTGGTAAGAAATATTAATACATCAACCATTACGAAATTAACCAGCAGCGAACGTAATTACTCGACTATAATTTTAAATTTCCTGTAAATTTATTTGATGTATGTAATTGCTGCATACATAACATTTGAATTAAATTCTCTCGCAAAACGTTGTAGGTGTTTAATTAATAAACACACACACACGGAGACTAATATGTCTCCTCGCATGCGAACCACCAACCAACTTCAACTTCGCTCCAAAAAGACACTGCACGCTAAATATTTATAAAGCGCGCATGAATCATTGAAAAACGATATCGTACATAAACATTTTATGAATATTGCACTCGCAACACATACAAATATTATTACATAAACAATTTCGTTGAACGATTATTATATAATTTTTTTTGCTTTGACAACATGCAATTATTCGCTTCTACATTATATATGAAATTTAAAGCCTGGGTTATTTATTGATAAAATTGACGTTATGTCATCCATTGCAAAATAAATTAATCGTAATAATTTTTCGATAAAAAAACTGCGCTTTTGAAGTTGTTATTTTAATTTCTATGGCAAAATGCAGACTATTATAATTTACATAAAAATAAATTTAATTGTTGCAAATTAAATTCCGACGTCATTTATTCTAACAAACAAACCATTAACATAAAAATGTAATTTTATTATACTATACTTTTTATTCGGTGCTTATTCAACAACAATCAATTAAATTGCAAAATTCTATGCTGCATATTAATGTATTTATGGCTTGCAATTAGTGTGGCTTCTTAATTTAAAGAAACACAATGTTCAAATAACAGGATATGGATTATTATGAAACCACACATCGACAATTGTATATGTATGTACTATTGCTACATTGTTGGGATTATTGGGATCATGCACGAATACGTCGCCTCAATTATTTAGCGCAGAATTAATGAACTTCATATAGCTCGATCAACTTCTTCGTCATCTTTGAATATATTGTCGAGTAAAAGTTTAATTCGATGTAAATTTATTATCAATGCGTATATACAATCATTTTATTTATCAGTTAGTAGGCATAGATTAAAAATATGTAACGAAATGCTGCTAAATAATAATTATTGGGATAATTGGGATCATACACGAATACACGTTTCATTTATTTAGCGCAGAATGAAAGAACTTAATAGCTCGATCAACTTGATCGTCAACTTTGCATATATTGTCAAGTGAAATTTTAGTTCGATGTAAATTTATTACGTATATCAATGCGTATATACAATTATTTTATTGCTCACGATCAGTTAGGTATATAGATTAAAAATTACATAAAGAAATGTTGCTAAAATAATAATTATTGAGCGTCTCATTTATTTAGCGCAGAATTAAAGAACTTCATATAGCTCGATCAACTTCATAGTCCACTTTGCATATATTGTCAAGTGAAAGTTTAATTCGATGTAAATTTATTATCAATGCGTATATGCAATTATTTTATTTATCAGTTGTAGGTACCTATATAGATTAGAAATGCGTAAAGAAATGTTGCTAGATAATAATAATTACAGTTAAAATCGATTATATTATATAGAAAACGCAAAATTTGTTTAGTGTTTTAATTTGATTTCGATACAAAATTATGTAAAAAGCCATAAATTGAACACAAAAAGTAAACGATTTATGGAAATGTTTTAAAAAATATTGATCACGATCACTTGTATTTAGTTTATATTGTAGGTAGGTAATTAGACAAAAGTGTATTGAATTTCCATAGAAACTTAAAGAAATTGTAGGTAATCTTTTTTTACACATTTATAATAGGCACTAAATTAAAAATTTCAATATATTCATAATCAATGATGATTGTATCGGAATTTTTGTTATATTAATGGGTTTGATTAGCAATAATTTAATTTAAATTGCACTATTTTACATAAAAAATATAAACGAATCGCTTAATAATATTTCTACGATTTAATTTTGCTTCACGCGTAGATAAAAATGGAAATATTTTAAAAAATATTGATAACGATCACTTGTAGGTAGATAATTATAAAAAAGTGTGTTAAATTTCCATAGATAATTAAAGAAATTGTATGTAAAGCAAATAGGTAATCTTAAATCTATTAAATTTATTAAAATTTTGTTATACATATTTGTAATAATGCATCAACTTTTAAATAATTATTATATGCAATAAACCCACTTTGTATTATACATTAGTGCATATCATTTTGTTATGCATTCATTATAGGCACTAAATTAAAGAAGTTTCAATATATTTATAAGCAATGATAATTATTTTGGAATTTTTATTATGTTTATGGATTTGATTAGCAGTAATTTAATTTTAATTGCGCTATTTCACATAAGAAATATAAATGAATCGGTTTAATAATATTTTTATGATTTAATTTCGCTTCACACGTAGGTAAAAATGAATACAAAATCCAAACCATTTATTGGCGATAAAAAGTAAAGAATTTTCTATTAAAAAGAAATTAATTAGCAGTAAAAAACGCATAAAAAGCTAAACGCAAACATGCAATTTCATTGAAAACAGCCTGTTATTTTATAATTATTTACACCATTTTTCTTTCCATGAAACGTATATTAAAATGCGACTATGTCTTCATAAAAAAAACCTTAAAGTGACATTTTGCTACAAGCAATTTGTAACCGGCATATATGTTGTTGCATAAGAGCGTAACACAATAACCTTTTCACCATATTGACGTTTTATAACTTCGTCGACAATTTAATAAAGAAGTAAAGTTTAATAATATCTGACAGTAGTCAAGTCAGCATCATCTTTCGACCGGCGATCATTAAAAGAGCATTATTAAAAGAAAAGTACCATACGAGCGCATTATATCGGGTGCTGTTATAATTAAAACTTCAACAATTAGATTCGATTTAATAATTACGGTAAGCAATTAACTGTACGCTATTTTGACGTCAAATCGTGTAAAAACAGCAGCCGACAATTTAACAAAACACATTTCCTGCACTTACCGCTCGCATTATATTATAGCGCGCAAAAATCTCTTTGTGGTTAACAAATTACACTAGGTATTACATCTAATTGTTGTTGCATGTATGAAAAATCAGCATAAAATTAGATCGATTTCTTGCTCCTGTCTAATAATCTGCCAATAAATAGCCGGCTGGGCAATGTAAGTACAGCGAATTGCATAAAAGAGAATTCATTAAAGTGTACTTAGCAAGAAGTTGATTATTTATTTTCAAGCACTTTGCAAATAATTTTGTTTGTTTCATTGCTAAATAGCATTTATTTTATCATTTTCCGAATCCTTGAAAATAACTAATGTTTTAGATATTTTAAATAATGTAAGTATGTAATAATACACTCATTGTAATTTTAATTTAAAATTAAAAAGCAAAATTATTATTGAATAAAGTAAGTTCAAAGTATTTTAACATTATTTATTTATTTTATAAATTTAGTCAATAAGTGTAATAATATTTTACGAGTCAAGCTTTTGCAACTTGTCACATGTAACATTTTAATTAGAGGTATAAGAAACTATTAGTGGTAGCAAAATGTATTTTTCCCCCAAAAAAAGAAGAGATTTTATCATTTATAAAAATATTCCTTAGTCTCTATTGATGAAAATGTTAATTATTAAAAAAAATAATCTTAACTTTAAAATAAACCATTGGTTTACAACTTGTGGTCACTTGTAGGAGGCGCAAGCCTAATGCTGTAAAACTGTAGGGAGAATCGTCCTACAAAAGGTACGTAAAGAAAATGGAAATTCTTTTTTGTGAAATACCCAACATTTATAAAATAAAAAAAAGGGAAAAATGAAAAAAGCTAGAAACGGCTGACCTAAATATTGAAATTGGATAAAAATCTTAACACACTTGCAATATAATATTCTCTACAAACTAAAAATGTAATAATTCAATGTTTGATAACAAAAAGTCAGGTAAAATGAATGTATTTTTTTGCTGGTAGGTAGACAATAATTTATGTCAATAAAAACTTCCCAACAACACTGTATAAATAAATGCAATGAATGTTTGAAAGACCGTCTGGGAAACATTAACTGTACCGATTTGTAACTTTTTTTTCGTATTATTTATAGTTCTATTAACGTTACAAAAGACAAAGCTAATAAAATGTAAATAAAATTTTTTATTGCGATTTAATGGGATCTAATTGTGGCTGGAGAAATTATACAATATATATTGTTGATTTTTTTTATATATATATTAATTCGTATGGATTATGCAATTGAAAAATACGCCGAATCCCAGTCAATTATCAATCATAACAGACGTAACCACATTTTGTTGAGACAAATTTCCTTGGAAGTCACAGCTGTAATTTAATCTTATCTATTGTATGTATAAATATTTGTTAATCAAAGACAAACGTAAGAATTTGAGAGAAAAAACCGGTCTAATTTAATTATAGTCATTGCGATAATACTTATTTATTTACAAGAAGATGAAGCATAAATTGTTACACCAATGGTGTGTTTTTGTTATTTGTCTGTCTGAGATTTTACACTCACATCGCCGTTTCAAGTCACAATTAAACATCAACATTTATTTTAATTAATATTCAAGTCAACAAAAAATGTTGCAGCAATTTAAAGGGTTTGTTGCAAAAACAAGAAGATCCTATTTTTAATTGTAATGAAATTCAAGACTTAAAATTAAATGCAAATAGGTTTTTAAACTGTTAATACATATGAATTGTTTGTTTTTAAAGTGGCCTAAGTCCATTCTTATTGTTTTGTAGGTCATTGTAAATAAGTGCTAATTATTTTAATAAAAATTGTAAATGTTACTCACTTAAGATGCAGAGCGAAAATTGAATATATTGCCTTAATTTCATTATATTTTTGATTTCTTAATTTTTATTATTCTTACTTTTATTTAATGTAAAACGTCAATATCGTTATTGAAATGAAAATGTACTTACACTTTCAAAATAAACGTCTCGTATATGGAGAGTATTTTCGACCAAAATACCCAACAAAATAATCGCAAGGTTGCTAAAAAGCAAAACACTCCGCTCAGGCAGAAACTGGGCTACTCACACCTTAGACTAGTGTTTTCCAACCTTTTTTCATTTCCGCAACCCGTTTTGCTATAAAATAATCGTTATGCCCCCCTCAAAACATATAACAAACCAACTTAATGTACACAACTCCTAAAAATACCTCGAGATCAGCGAAAATCATACAAGAATCCTAAATTTTAGAGTTTTTTAAATAAAATTTGAATTTTGCTGTTTCCAAAGACATTTCTAAAACGGTATAATTTAGCATGACGTTTTCCTTACACAGTTTTGCCCCCCCCCCTCCCCCCCCTAGCGAGACGAGCTCCTCGTTAAAAACCAGTGCCTTAGACCTCCAAGATTGCTGAAATTTTACCAGGAATCAGTTCAGATTTTACAACTTACTATTTACTCTTATAATCCCATGGAATTCCCACATCATTGATATTTCCACCCAGTACGTCTCAATTACTTTTAATTTTTTTCCAACCACTACGTACTTTAATTAGCAAACCTAAATCTCAAACAATTCTATCCCATTCAAGTGGGTCCCATTGGGTCCATCAAAATTACCTCCCATTTGCACATCTCTAATTCAAAACCAGTGACCGAATCCAGCACTGGAACGGTACTAAAATTATATGAGCAGATGCATGTAAACTCTGCAAGTATATGAAATCCAATGTATAAAATACTCACATTTTTTAAAAAGACTATTAGACTTAAAAACATTAATAAAAAATACAGATTCGAATTTTAAAATACCGCATAAATCGTAAATAATAATAGGTTTAAATTTTTCTCAAAATCGTACTCATTATAAATTTTTGATTAAATGTGAAGTAAACAAGAGATTTGTCGCAGTGGGTTAATTAAAAAAAGGCAATAAATAATGGATGTATATAATGAAGCGAGTGGAAGCTTTTATATCTTAATCTGTAAATTAATTAATTATTTAATTAAGTAATTAGTTAGTTCGTTAAAGTCAATTTTTCTCCTTTATATCTTCATTTCTTCCACTTCGATCGTAATCAATTTGAAACCGTTTATTTTCTATTTAATTCAATTAATTGCATATTAATCCATAATATTGAGCGAGACAAATTTACAACTATAATAATCATCGCCATTACAATGTGTTGTTATTAATTTAAAAACATTACGTGAAAGTTGCCAGGTATAATAAAAATATCAATTTCTAAAATCAGATTATTCTCAAATAATCGTAAATGGTAAAAATTTCTATTTGCATTGAATGGAAGTGCATAATAATCCCAAAAACTATAACATCTAACGCTTTTTTTCCTTATCAGCTCTATTTGTTTAATACAAAATTCATTCGAATAAAACTCGCCTTGTTTATGAATTATGTACGTGGCAAACAAAACATTCCTGGAAAATGTATTGTATTAGAGAGAGAAAATCATTCCAAGCCGTAATGATGTCAAAACTTGTTAATAAAACTGCGCCAAGTCGTTCTTTTTTGCGTTACCAGAAACTAGAAAGCAATAAACTAATTTTTGCAGCCTCCTTTGCGGTCTGAATAACTATAATATCGACTTCTAGCAATGCCACAATGTAACAAACAATACAGAAGGAAAAAAACCCGACCGTAATAATGTTTGAAGACAAAATTCGTATGCATCGTGTGCGTTTTTATTGCATAAGAAGTTAATTGTTATGTGTAAAGGTGTCTTTTACAAAGGAAATATTATCTCGCTGTAATTTGTTGTTCGAAATGAAAATAACAACACGAACTTCGTATACGTTTTTCGAATAGCAATAACCCTAAATGTGCATTCGATGGAATTAAAATCAATTTGAGTCTTTTACGAGTGATAATTCAACTTTAAAAGACTAAAGTACATTCAAATATTTTGATAATTAACAACATAGAAACATTAATTTTAATTAATTTAACCTTCACAAAGTATTGTGTTTTGTAATTCAATATATGTTATTTATGTATTTATTAATGTTAATTTTTATTGTTCGAGTCGCGTTTGGCTCAAATTTGTAGACACAATAAAATTGTGTATGATGCAAATAATTTATAACACATAATTAATGAACAAACAACATTAAAAAGGCCTTAAATATTTAAATTAAATTACATTCTGATAATAAAAACAAGCGGAGCAAATTACAATAAACAACATTTTTCAAATATTTATATGTTATGTTAATAAATAAAAAAGCAACTTTATTCAAAATATTAAAAGTTACTTTATAATGTAAAGTCTGCCAAAATTGACTGTTCGGAAATCTTTCGACTGGAGTAATCATCTACTTGTTTAATTAGTTTAACAATTTGTGTATAATCGTGCAAATCTCAAAGTGGACAGAGGTTACGTTTTTTCCATAATAATAGTCATATTTACCCAAGTTTAGAAATTTAAAATTGTGCAAAAAAGTATTTTACGGCATTTCGGTTTGAGTTTTGATATACGAAACATGGAGAAAATAAGATTTGCGAGTTCTTTTATAAATTTAATGTCCCAACAACAATTTTGCTAAATCAATCCATACAATTCAATAATATTGCAAAATTACATATTTCAAATTTGACTCAAACATTCAAGTGAATTTAAGAGGGTAATTGTCAGATATATTTTCCTATTTTTATTTCTTGAAAGTTTTTAGATATTTCTAACAGTTTTAATTTCAAATAACTAACATTATTTTCGCTCAATTTCGTCAAAAATTAAAATTTGTAAATCTTTTACACAAAATGTTACTAGCACATTGATGATGATATAATTAATAGACTAAAGACTGCTTTATAAAAATGGCAGACTTCAATCGCCTTACAGACTTCTAAGTAAACGTCGGCTCCGAGCAAGTATCTTAGGATATATGTATAAAAAATATGTTTTATAACCAATTTTCGCTCTAATTTTCAATCCAATTGCGTAATGTTAATGTAAAACGTTCAGATATATCTAAAATTTTACATTTGTTTGGTAAAAAACATGATAAATGTCTAACAAATAGTAATAAATAATTCATTCGCAATAAATTATTATTCTTATAATAAACTGTGTTGTACGGTTTATCGGTTATTAGATGAAAACTTTACATCGTTAATAATTCATTCCATATAACATTTCACTTTTGAATTTGAGTTTTCATAAAAAATGAAAAGAGATATTTATTGCAACGCAATTTTCTCAAATTTCTCAACCTAACAAAACAATTGTTGCACTTATATTTTTCCCATCAATGCATTGAAAAACCGCACAATAAATATTTTGTACAAAGAACAAAATTGTTTTCCTTCAATTTATTTTGATTTTTAGAGCAAAATTATATAAAATATAAGTTAAAGGTTTACTATTATGATAAATGTAAGCGGCCGCAAAAGGCAAGACAATAACATTCTAGCAAATATTATTAGAGTAATCAATTTATTACCAATTCGACATTTTTTAACTATCAAAATATTTCGGAATGTATCAATCGATAACCTCTATGATCCTTACTGTTTTTTTACGATTGGCATTTAATGAAAAATCACGATTAATTTCAACTGTAACTATACGAAATCATAATCAATCATGATTAGAAGCGATCAATTGAGATCAAACACTAACCCACTCCATATGTTTATTTACTTGTAAATTACACGCATTAGTTTATTAAGTAAGATAACATTACTTACAATCAATTATAATCGAACAATTGCACGAAATTCCACAAGCGTGTTGCTTAATTCCAAATAGATCAATGAATACATCACAATTAATCATTAGTTATTAATTGAATAAATATTTATTGTATTGCATTGTTATTCGAATTGCACAATCAATATACAAATTTAGTATCTGAATGTGATGAATTTGTTTAACATTTGTTTTATTAATAAAGGTCACACAAATTAATAATTTACATTGTTGCCCCCCTATTATTGTGTATTAAAATGGTAATTATTTTGGCTTCACTTGCAAGAAAATTGTAATATTTACAATGTCAGATTGTCGGATAAGATTGACATTTAAACATTATGTTTGTTTTTGTGTCATGCACATAAAATTAAAGAAAGTTGACGCCCTATAAATAAATTAATAATTAAAGTACAAAATTAATTATTTCATTAGCATTTCCATTGAAATTATGTTACCGGTTTATTCAAACAATTTAAAATTCTATAAATAAAAAAATCTCGGGTTTTATCCTCAAAATATCAAATTAATATTTAATTATTGCATATTGAACTTATAATTTTTAAAAGTTTGCCTTATGTAAATATTTCTTATTTGAAATTTATAAACACGTCACATATTTAAATTTTAAATTATTTTTGATTAATTATCACCACAAAATAGGAATAACTTCCAATATTTAAAAATTTTACTATTAAAAGTTTATATTCAAATTAAATGTAGATACTTCCTATTTAAATCTTAATAAAACTTCACATATTTTAATTAAAATTGAACAATAATTACTTTTGGTAAATGAAATAAAAAATGCCTTCAAATTAAATATAATAAATATTTATTATTTGAAATTTATAAATACTTCACATATTTAAATTTAAAATGAACAGTTATTATTTTTGATAAATAAAATGCAATCTACTTTTTTATACATTTTATTTGAGCATAATTTAGATTTTGAATTATCATAACATTCAATGAATAAGTATGATAATTGAAATTCTCTATATTTACGATAGATAAACAAACATACCACAAACATATCCTTTGAATTTATTTATTTTACCTATTTCCTTACTTTCATTCAATTTAATCAACGAACGTGATTAAATTTTTTAACACTTTAGCAATTTTTATTAATTTCGATCGTAAAATGCGGATTATTAAGTAGGTACCCCAAATTTAATTCAACTTAATAGCGAGAAAGTGCAAAATACCTCAACTACAATAATAAAATAATACTACTCCTATTCACTAGATTAGTGAGAAAATGTAATACAATATCGCATGGTATGCAACCGAATATACTTAACGACTTTGTTGTGCAAACAGCCCAAACCGCTACATTATCGTATGCAACCAGATTTACACGCGTATGCTCGCATAGCATACTGCCATAAAATCGATTATAAACAAAAACAATTACAAATAGAAAGCAACCAATTATAATTTATGAATATAACAAAAAAACATTAATGTTTAATATTTAGAACATAAAAAATAAAAACTAACAAGTCCATCACTTACCTCCGTTTATTTATTAATTAATAAATAATTAATTGTATTAATGGCACACGTTATTAGAGCACACTACCTGTATATATCAAAATAGCTAGATTCAAACTACGAAAAAGGCCCTTTACACTATCCAAAAGCTAGAATTGTGAGAGAGAAAAAAATCAAAACAAACTGGTTCCTTTGTCCTGTACGTTTGTGGATGAAAGTGTCCCTTCAATTAAAATAAAGGGGAATGAAGTATCTATGAAGGGTGGCCGTTGCAGCACTAAATTTACATCTATACATCTACATTATCTCATAAATAACAAATTCCAAGCCACAAAGTATCGCTACGATAATCGTTCAAATCGCAGCCGATAGTTGAACGCAATCAACGACTCACAAAATATATGCATTTTGTAGTTGAAATGCAATTAACTTGAGTATTTTTGCAATAGAATTTAAATAAAGAGTATCAAAACATAACCTGCAAGTACAACAGGTTGCACCCTTCTAATCAATAAAGCCGTGATGGAAATTAATCGAAAATTCGCTTACCCACACATTCAAGCGTCGATCGTTCGCACAATTAGCACGAAACACCACAAAGCTCATTCATTTTTTCATGATCTAAAAATTCGCGCAGAACCAAAAACAAAATACACCACACACTTGACAAACACATTACCGTTTTGGTAACTGTGCATAGGTTGGCAGCCGTGCATGCGCAACCCATGTGTAAATTATCATCATTGGCGTTCCATAGACTAGAAAACAATACGAATTAATTCGATAATTGAGTTTCTAGCTAAATTAAAACATGAAAATGAGATGGAATAAAATCGTGATAAGCGAAATAAAATAGATTTGAATCGCTTTGCGGTGGCAAGTCAATTAATTTATTGATAGAATACACGCTAATTACGGGTGATTTAATGAATGGTGAGGTATTTCAGCGACGTAATAGCAAGTTTTGCGTTTTGATTTGATCGAAAATACAGGTTTTTTAGACAGATTGTTTGCGTATTAACGCGCGTTATTTGGGAAATCCGATCGCCTGCCACTGCGCACCGAACGAAGACAGACTATAGGCTATAGACGGTTGACGCATCGCGTGCGAGCGAAAGGCCGATAGGGATGGTTCTATATAACTTTGGCTGCACAAAAAAGTACAGCATTCGCTCAACTCAAGTGCGCGTGTGAATGTAATGCGCTTCACGACAATACTTGCCTCGTTCTTTTATTTCTTTTATATAACGATTTTTTAAAATTTCATTGAATAATGTACATAAAGTTCGCTTTTAATTTGTTCCTAATCAGTTTAGTAAGGAGTCAAGAGGAAACGCAACCGTGGGGTGAGTCAGAAATTCAATGTTTCAGCTGATTTTCGTCGATTTCTACGGAGCGGTAAAATTCTGCCATAGTCCTACTACTACTCGTCACGTAGACCGACCTCGTGGATATTCTTATCACTAGTATAGTAAAATTTTCATTTAAACTCATTTTCAATATTTGCGTTAGCGAAATTTTGCATGCTAATTACATGGTTGATTAAATATTAATTTAGCAACAAATTTATATTTTTTGTGCAAATTATGTAATTAATGTCACGTTGGCCTAAAAATGATTCTACATATATTTATACATTTATTTACCTACAAAATATGATAATAATGTTCAAATGAAAAAATTAAATAAAAAAAAAATCATTTTCGCAAAATAATTTTAAATAACTACGTATCCACTTTTTTAGCAGCGCGCAAATAATAAAATAAGCAAATTTAAGCCTTTTCGTTACATAATCAATTTTTAAGTGTTGTCGTATGGTCTACAAAAAGTACGTCATAAAAATATTATTTTAATAGCGAGATTGGCGAAAAGCAAACGCGGGAAATATGTTTTAATTACTCGTGTGCAATTAAACTAACCTCGTTCTTGTCCCATATTGCATAGGATATCGTAATAGATTCGTGTGTATTTGCTTTTTATGAATTTGTTATGAAAGGAAGGAAGTAGTTGCAAGATCAATGTCCTATAGGTGATGTAAATTAATCACGAATGAAGGTTGCAGATATATTATAACTAATTAATTTTTCTGCAATTGTATATATCTTAAAGATTTAGCACTATTGTTTTTCGCCTTGAAGCACTATGCACCATTTCTATGCGATATGTTGTTGTTCCAGATGGAAAATTGTATTATTAATATTTTGAGTTTTAATTAAAGGCCGGAAAATGTATATATAATTTCCGATTTGATTTGCATGAAGTAAAGGATAATACAAGGAACAAAAATGAATAACAAGGAATTTCCAGTTTTATTAACGATTTGATATACATTTTTTATGTAATTGATTGGTATTTTAATTAGAAGTGGCTTTGATCAAATCAAATACGTCCTTATCGATAGATAATGACAGCCAAACCAACAAACGAATCAGCGTTAAAAACTATTTGCGCTACAATAAAAATAAGTAAAAATAATTTAAATTAAAAAAAAAGTTACATTATTTTATATATTTTTATACAAATATATTTTATTTTGCTGATTTGCAAAAATTCAATTTTATTGCATAAAAAAAATATTTTTTTAAAAAAGTTATTCTTTAACTGACTTTTGTTTATATATTTTACCAATTGCATGTTTTTCATTTGTTATTAATTTTTTATGCCAAAGGAAAATATTAAAAATATATAAATATTGTTTAGGAGCGTATACTGCATGTCTATATTTTAACTATAATTCAACTTACAATTACATAAAATAAAATTAATTTAAATATCAAAATTTTGAATGTTATGAAATTTGGTTGTAATAAAAACTATTTATTTGTGTAGAAAATGTCGCCGGAACAAATAATCAACTTATTTTTAAATGAAATCCTAAAATTGAATACAGCCTTTATATTAATTTAAATTTTCATTAGATTCTCATTATTTAATGTTGAAGAAATCAAAACTCATCCTACAAATACCATGCAAAAATTAATCAAAATATAAAATGCAAAATGAATATTAGCTTATGTCGAAAATGTGGTCAGAACGATTAATCGGGTTATTTTTAAATGAAACCCGAAAATTGAATATATTAATTTGAATATTCATTATATTCTCATTACTTAGAAACCTTACCGGACACAAATTTCATTTAAATTAATTTAAATATAAAAATTATCCCTTTTATGAAATATAGTTATACAAAAAACGATTTACTTTTGCAGTAAATATTGTCAGAATAATTGAGTACCTTATCTATGAAATGTTGAACTCATTTTTTAAATATATATATATAAATATAGTTTAAACAGAACAATTAATTATTATTAATTATATTAATAATTAACTTATCTATCAAATTTTAAACTTTTTTTTAAATCAAAACTCTAAAACTTAAAGCTTTTACTCAGTGTGTTGAATAAGTAAACTAAACCTATCCAATAGTGATAGTTTTATGCAGTTTAATACTTTGGTTGCCTATTATTTGAATTAATTTAAAAGTGAAGGCAATACAGCTTGCAAATGAGAAAATTTAATACATTAAAATTTTGAAGCTCTGATGAAATTGTAGACCATCCTCCAGTTTTAGGCTGGGAAGACTGTAAATAGTAAATCCCAATTATCACTTAAAATTAACGTCATATTAGCGCCTGGAAAAAACGTACCAAGGACGTCACTTATATATGTAAATATTATTTTAAAAATAAGATCGTATTAACGTTTGTGAAGAAGACATACAAATGATGGCACAGGTCCCATCGACTTGCACACCAAATACAATAAACTGCTTGATTGTTTATTTATTGTACCCCAAATTTGTCTCAAGTTGCGCACCACACAAAAAATTTCTGCTTTCCAACTGAATAAGATGCAACAAGAAAAGATATAAAAAATAATTTAATAACCATTATTTTTTATTTTATGATTTTATATTTATAAAAATATTTTTAGAATGCTTTTGTTTATAAAGCAAATATTTCAAATCAATAGGTGCAATCTTATTAGCAAGTCAGGTAAACTAGTGTACAACTCGACGTTGGGCTTAGTATTTCCAATAAAGTTGATGCGCAACTTAACCGTTTGGCATTCCAAAATATTAGCTACTGAGAGACAACCTGTCGAAATAAAATGTTACTTTTCTGTGATAATTTTATCACATTTCTTACTGTTGACCATTCGGCGACGTTTTTTATGATTTTAAGTTTAACAATTAATCGCGTTAGTTAAAAACCACTTGTTTTCTTTAAAAAAATATTGACAGGTGCTCCTGCAGTAGCCATTTGGCAGTTATAACCTAATAGGATTAGGATTTTATGACACTTAATCCGCAATTCAACAGGACTAGACGTTATTTATGCAAACATTTATTGCAAGTTTAAAATATCACTTAAAAATAACGTCGTATTGACATTGGTAAAAATGACGACAAATATGTAACGTCATTTATGCATGATAAAATGGTTATATCACGTCTAGGCTCAAAAATGACCATATAATGATATGATTTACTACCACTTGGTTGACTTAAAAGACACAATTTGCATGTAAAACTAATTTAAATTATGAATTATAGTTGTAATAAAAAATACTTACTTATGTAGAAAATGGCATCACAAAAATTAATTTATTTATTTATCCCTAAAAGCGTAATACCTCTCTAGCCTATATTAGTAAGAAGTTTCATTAAATTCTCATTAAAAATTAAAAAATCATGATGACTTTTAACATTTTTAAGAGGCTTCGATTAAAATGAAATAAATTAAAAATATAGGTGTAAATGTTTATTCATATTAAACATTACCAGCAGTATCAATTATGCAAACGTTCACACAAACAGCAAAAAACAAACAAATTAGAAATACTACGTTGTCACTGTGAAGGAATTTTCGGTAAATAATTGCTAATTAATTTAGGACGTACTTACCTAACTTTAACATTATTATGATTTAGAAGTATCAATTTCGACATAGAAATAAATCATCGAAAAATGCAATTCTTCACTAACGCGTCAAATTTATTTACCAAACAAAATCAATCAATAATTGTAATAAAATGCTTACGCAGCGTGTTTATACTGAATTTATTTTGTACGCAATTGCATATTTATTACCTAAGTATTAATATTATTTTATTAACTGTATATTTTTTCTAATGGTTTCTCGAATCGAGCAATGGGTCAACAACTATTGATTGTATGTTAAATTCGAAAAATAATTCAAATTCAAATAACTCATTGTTTTACTAGAATTGCATCGTTAAAATAGATATATAATTTAAGAATTTTAATCGACAGGACTCATATATCCTTCCGCGATTAATTCGCTACGTTGTTTTTTTTGTGAATGTGTGTACGTGACCGAGTGCACGTAGGATCTTCCAGAGCACGTGGTTATTGATCGACAATAATTTTCAAAGCGTCTCAACTTATGTTATGTAATTCATTTGTTTTATCTCTCTATTTATTGTATTGTAATATAATTGCCCATATATTGTTCATCAATAATTATTTTTATATTGAATTCTATCGCAGGAAATTTACGATTGCATTCGCGTTCGAATTCAACTTACAACCGGTAATTAATTAATATTAGCAATGAAAGAAATTTGACGCGGACGCAATGACATTCAGATTTTTTTGTCATTTTAGGTCAGTTGACAAATTTTGCAATTTAATATTATACATTCAATGAAAGATTTAATTATTTTTCAATGTTTAAATTCCTCGTTATCTGACGACACGTTCTCTAGCGTTTTGGTTCGTTGAATTTTGTATGAATTTCGCTAGATTCAAAGATTCTTTTTATTTTAGAATATTGACTAAATATTATTATTGGATGACGCTAAATAATTATTTATTTACACCCGATTTGTTTACTAGACATTAAATTTTAATAAACACGAGTAATAATCAACACTAATAAAGCAACTTTATCTTTATTTAGAAAATAGTGAATATCTCATAGTCGTCAGAGATTTTATTTCATTCAGAATTAAATCTTAATTTATTTGATAATTTTAATATTGTTTTAATAGATATGGATTTTGAAGTAATTTAGCTACTTCTAATTTGTAGAAAATTCATTATTATTACAATGTTTATATTAACTTAGGGTGCTTATATGTCTGTTTGCATTGAATTTTCAAATTGATTTTATAGTAGCTTCTATTTATCCAATCGTTCTCAAATTTTGTATCGAGTCGTAAAGTTAATGACTACACATTATTTTGAAATACATATTTAACATTTGGAGAAGCATATTTAAGTTAATTATCACGTTATTATATAGTTAGTCATGATTGTGTATATTAAAATGTCCTACATTGTGATGTTTTTGTATATATTTGGACGTTAAGATACCTGCTACTGAATTAGGAAACACGGTTTTGATACCGGAATCGGGCCAATATTTTTTCATTTTTTTATTCAGTACTTCACAAACAGGTACTATTGGTATTATAGCAACATGTTATGTATAATAAGTTTAATGTAAATGTATAAACATTGTTTTTAAAACAGAATTCTTTACATTATATTGTACTTGTTTTCTATCCTTTTAACATTACACTAAAATAGTTCCTATAAATATGTATATATTAAAAAAAAGTTTGCTTGATTTGCAAAAAAAATTACATTCATTTTTGAAATATAACCTCCTATTGGAAATTTGCTGAGCTGAGTGGATATACCTATATTTTATAAGAAGCGTAAAAATTACATTATATTAGAAACACTTTTTGCTTTATTAAATTTGAAGGCACACCTTCTAATATCAAGTTCAAGGAGATCGACAGAATTTCACTCACAAATCTGACAGACTTTACTGTTTTAAATCCCAGATATTTAACATTTTTATAGACAAGTGTGCAGAAAGTAAATTTATTTTTAACAATGTATCGTAACTCGACGTAATAAGGCATTGTCACTTTTACAGTAATTGAAAATTCTTCTTCTTTATATTCTAAATTAAAATTAACAATAAAAAATCTATATTTAAATTAGAACAATATTAATTAAGGACGTGCGTTCTATATGTGAAACGCAAAACAACCCCTGGAAATTTAATTATTGCATAAGGTCATGTTTTTACCTAAAACTGTTCAATATCTTAATTAATTTTTTTCTATTTGGATAGAATACTGATGTCTATATATATTTGGTATTTGATGTTATTAAAGTCAAACAAATTCCGTACTTAAATGGGTTAACGTTAAGTCAAATAAAATTTAGTAAAAAAAATCGGTAGTTTGAAAATAACAATTTCCTGATATTTAGACGGCATTAAATAGTTTTTAAAGTAAACTTTGCTTTTTGTTTGCAATAATATAATACTTGTGTGTCACAATCCTGTTATAAAAAGGGGTTCCGTATATTGTTTACGTATGAACTTGATTAGTCATGAAAAATATTTTAAAAGTGGATAAAAAATAACCAATAAATTAATAAATTGAAAGGACAAATTTAATTGAGAAATAAACATAAAACCAATCTATCGGAACAAATCGTTCCGGCAAAACGGGCATTACGCGTATATGTGCAAATTTGCGAAAGGTGTCCATTTCGATCCATAAATAATTATCTCAATGTTATCGGTACGACTTGAAGGTCGTTTCCTATTGTATCGTTATACTAATACCATCCATTTCTTTTCCAGATTTAGCATTGGCAATAAAAGATAGAGTGTTATTATTGGATAGTAATGGCAGCGTGATTGATGAGACCCCCAATCAATTTAAGAATTTGAAAGCGTTATCCTACAACCACGAACAGGATCAACTGTTGGTTAGCGATATGGACGCCAACATTGATATAATATATAGAATATCGATGACGAATCTAACTGAAATCGAGAAACTTGTTACAGATCTTCCAGATGATGTTCAAGTACGTATTGATTGAGATTGATTTTATTTTAATTCGCTAATTGATTGAACATTTTTTAGGGTTTAGCCATGGATGCGAGTAGTAACGTTTTATATTGGACTGATCATTTACACCACAAAATTAATTTCGTACAATTAGAGAAGGAGTTGCCAAACATTCAAAGGCTGTTTAATTTCTCTGATGAGAGTCCCAACGGCATTGCGATTGACATTTGTAATAGGTAAGATATTTTTTTTGTACAAATATTGACAATTTGGTTGGAACCATAGAGAGTTTTAATTTCTCAAGGGATTAAGCCTGAAATTGGATGATATAAAATTGTTAAGTGTGTTTTATATTATTTAACCCATAAAATCTTTTTCGCATATGATTTAGTATCCAAAGAATCTATACAAAATCGTTCACAACAAAAGTTGTTGTCTAATTAACACATTAGGTTTCGGAGTGAATTTAGATTTATTAAGGTTGTAAGTACTGCGTATATGCCTAATTTATTTTATTTCAATTGACTGATAAACCGCACTATCAAAACTTGGATTTTTGCCCATTTATCCTCGTTTAGGTGGCTTATTCTAAAAATCCCTGTAACAAATGTTTCTTGCTGAATTAGCTATACTTGTCCTACATTCTCATATCTACCTAGTTGCTAAAAGATTGTTTGCGTCAGTTATTGGTATTGATTATGATATTATAACAAAAATTCGCTTTAGTGAATTTTGAACCCTAATGAATATTGTTTTTTCTGTGATTTGTTTGCGTTATAATTCAAATAAAACAATGTCGTATTTTGCAACCACAGCGGGTGTAATTTGATTTCATAAACTTTATACTTTTTACTTTTATCAACAATCTCATTGAGTGAAACATTACTTATTTATATATAAATTAAATTAAAATAAGACAAAAATTTATATTAGTTTTTAAAGAAATCTATACTTTATTTTCGGACAGATGTTATTGCAACTTATACTCGAAAATATATAATTTTACTTAAAAATTATATTACTAAATTTGATAAAACAATATTTTAAATAACACGTTTAAAATTTCTTTAGTAATTAGAGCATTTAAATTTACTTAAACCGTATATTTCGCTAATTAATTTTAAGGAATGTACAACGCATAAATGAAATTTATTTATTCATTTATTTAAAAGAGTAGATTTTTATATGTTTTGCGGCATCGTTTTAAATAATTTATCTAACTAATTAATTTATAATTCAGCTTAGTACTAATTTATCATATTTTAAAGTAGTGCGCAAATAATTCACCTTGAATCTTAAAAATGATAAAATAATATTACACAATTAATTACATTATTATTTAAATTAATATGGCAAAAATGATTTTTATACGTTTTTATATCCAAATTTAAAATATGGGAATGTAGTTGAAACATTTTAGAATAAATTTGACATAATATGTGATACGATATAAAATTTGAAATATCTAAATTTTTAAACAATAAAATGCGAATATGTTTTATTTAGCATCGGAGCAATCTATAAAAACAAATCGCTTCATTTTTATGGGCAAACATTAAACGATGAAAAAAAACGCACACGTACCATTTTCTATATTTTACGACTGCTAGATTTTAGATTGGAATACAATTTATGGTAAAGTGTATCTAAATGAAATTTCAAAGCGTGTTGTCAACACCAAGTTATAATTATTATAGTAGTTAATTTATAATCGATATTAGTATTTAATTTTTATGATTTAGTTTTTAACACAATAATGATACATTCGTGACTTAATCCAAACATGCAATTTTAAACTGCAAACGGCAAATATAATTTCTAAAAAAAACTTTCAAAAATTGAGAGGAAATGATAATTATAAAAAGATTGGAAACAATTTTAAATTTATGTTGCAATTTCTAAACGGCAGTAATTTTTTGAGTAAATGTTAATACGAATTTCAATGAATTTAAATATCTGTAATACATATTTATTTTCATATCAATCAAAAGTAAAAAAGTAATATTAACAAAAAATATCAAGATTAGGTATAACAACTATAGTTTTTTTTAATTATTTTATACTGTTATATTACATATTTTCTGTGCAGATATTTTTTTATATATATCAACCCACAACATATTTTTCGTGTTGTTTCTCGGTATATTTTTATAAATAGCATAAATTCGCTGGAAAAGTAATTTGGAATCAGTCATTTATAGTTTAATTTTTGACGCGTTACATGATTAGCAACAAGCATGAACTTTTAAAAGAGTTATTTGCCACTTGAATAAAAATTTCTAGATATGCGAATGAATTGTTGAATTATATAATACCATACGTGCATAAAATTCCGAAATTTACATATCACAAAAACAATGGCAAAGTTTCGTTTATCAATGAATGAATATTGTATTAAAATGATATTAACAATAATCATTTCTATAATTGTCCGTTCGCAATGACATCACAATTGTCGCCATTACTTTTTGCATTTAATTAATGAAGCGAATTTAATTACTTATTTATTAAAGATGCAAAAATAGAATTCAAGTACCGTCTAGCTGGAAAACTAATTGATTGAATCGTTTAATTCGATCGACAAAAGTAACGACAGTATAAATTAGCACATAAATATGGCTATAACATATAAAATGTCTTAACTGATTTATTGTATGCCTTTAACATTTACCACGTTGGGAAAGCAGGTTACATTTTTAGCATCGCTCTTTTTATAAGGCACAAATAGGAAATAATGCGGAAAGTTGTAATAATGTATTTTTGTTTGCAATGATATGCAAAATTAAGTTGTTCACCTTTAGAAAATCAAATCTGACAGTTGAATGAATGAATAATTAATCCCATTGATTTGTTGCAGCAAAATTTATTGGACTAATTCAGATGGAAAGAAGCCATCAATAGAATCATCTTCATTCACCGGAAAAGACCGTCAAATCTTGATCGATTCTGATCTATTCAAGCCATCGGGCATCGCGATTGACCAGCTGCATCAGCGTATTTACTGGGCTGATATGCGCGAAGGTATCTACTTCAGTATCGAGAGTGTAAATTTCGACGGAAAAGAACGGCAAGTATTGTATAATAGCCGGCATCAACAACCATACGGCCTAGCTGTTGATAAGAACTACGTATACTGGACGGACATGACTAGTCAAGCACTTTGGCGGAAAGATATTAATAACAGTGACGAGCCAGAGAAGATTAGCGAGTTTAAAGATAAACCATTGGGATTAGTTGCGCGGAATTTAGGCTTCCCCTTTGAGCCTAATTGTAATATAGAACATGAAACGTATGCTAAGGAATCTACCACTGACGTTGAAACTTTACCAAATAGTAAATGTAATAGAGAATGTATAAATGGTATACTTACTGATGACTGCACGTGCCTATGCAACGAAGGTTTTAACGGAACCACCTGTGAGACATCGCTGTGCTACAATTATTGTAATAATGGCGTTTGCCATGTGAACAAATTGGGCCGGCCGCAATGCCGCTGTAAGAATGGTTTCGTTGGCGAAAGGTGTGATACAAATATTTGTAATAATTATTGTTTGAATGGCGGAGACTGTACTATGGATATGGAGAGCTATTGGGGTGCTAGTTGTACGTGCCGGGATGGCTACACAGGTAGCCGTTGCGAAACGAAATACATACCAATCAATCCTGATTTTGCCAAAATGTGCGCGCTGTTTTGCCAAAATGCATCGAAGGATGTATACGTCAATGAGAAAAATGCCTTAATTTGTAGGTAAGTCAAGTTAGCAGCTTTCACCCAATGAAATTTGATGTGATGTCATCGAATTTTGTTTCTATTAATCTACTTTAAATCGCTGCATATTTTTCATTAAGAATGAGTGAAAGTATATTATTAATTGCGATACAACAAGGAATTAATTGCCGATTAGATGTGTTCTTTATCAAAATCATAAAAAAGTTGCTTTCAAATTAATTATCCCAAGAAAATTATCAAAAATATTCACTCTACTTAGGTAGAAATTGGTGAAATAAAATTTTTAATTAACATTTTTTTCTTCATCAAGATTGCGATTCTTCTTTTATTTTTAAATCCTGTATGATTAATAATCGAGAGTTTTGTACCCATTTTATATTTCTATGTTAGAAATTATAAATCCTTCCAAAACGTTGAAATTGAAAGTATTGAAATTCCAAACAAACTTTCATACATTTATTAGTAAAGCGCCAATTTCGAAAAAACATTTTAAAAAGATAATACTAGATTATTATTACTAATACTTGCTATTTTAATTCATTTCAGATGTTCTGTGATCGAACAAAATAATATCACGAAAACTGAAGAAAATATCCTGAATTACTTCCAAGACCCCATTTTTCTACTAATGATATCATCAATCACCGTACTCTGCGTCTTAAATTGCAGTCTATTCGGAATTGTTTATAGAATAAAGAAGATGCGACCGCGTATTAAGAAACGCATTGTTGTTAACAAAAATATAACTCCTCTTACCTACCGACCCCAATCGCCAATCCAACAGTGCGAAATAACGATAGAGAACTGTTGCAATATGAACGAGTGTGAAACGGTAAGTCAAATTGCTAAATGCTCCTAAAAGAGAGCAATTATTACATGCTAAAATTGCAACGCTTTTACTAAATGATGATAACGTGTGAATGAATTAGTTTATTTATTTATCTTTTATTTTTAGCCATGTTATGAGCCTCCTGCCTTAAGAAACTTTCAATCCGGCAAAGACGAGAAGAAGGTGCTTCTAGCAAACATGGAAGGTGAAGATTTCTGATTCCGATTGTGACGAAGGTTTTTTAAGTTAAGGGATAGGCTGTGACGTCCATAAGTATTACCATTGTTAAGTTTTAATATTTATATTATATTACATATAAGCAAAAAGACTACCTTATCATGTGTTCAGGGTATTTCAATCCAAAAAGTAAATGATGTACATGCCACATGTTATGATTTCGTTATAATGACTTTTTATGAAATGAGAAAACACCAAATTCCATTTTTAATGAATCTCAATATTTGGATATTATATTTTCAAAGACATTCTACTTAAATTTTTTAGTTGATTAATTTTAGTTTTTGGTTGACCACAACTAAAATTACTTTTATTGCATAATTGCTCAAGACCTTATTTTATATTAAAATATTTACTTAAATGAAGTGGTACTTATACAATGGCATAAGGTGTTTTTTATATTACTTAAAAACAAAGAAAAAAATGATGTAACTCGAAAACAGCGCAGCTAAATTAGGTAATTTGTATACTTATTATTCTCCTAGAAAATTATTGAGGATTTTTTACCAAAGAAAACTATTTTGTTAATACATAAATAACTATGAATTTAGTTTTTTTGATTAATTATTTTTTCATATTTGTAATTTATGATTTACAAATTGCAATATACATACCTAATTTTTTCATTCAATTAAGTTACAAAAATTCTGAATGTGATAACTTATTAATTTATATAACTTAAAACACGTAACTAACTAACATTATTTTTGTAACTTAATGGATGTTTTGTGGATTGTAATATCCACATAAGAAATGTGATATTATGGTCGTGCAAAACTTATATTGTAAATTTATCATAATTTTATACAAAAAAATGTATAATAAACATCTATACAATAATTTATTGTTTTAATATCCTCTAAAATAATAGCATAGCGCAGCCATGTCCAATCCAAATGCTTGAGCGGGGGCCGCATTGAACACAGTGCATAGATTAAGGGATACTATTAATCACAATTACTTCGTTATGGAGAAAAATTAAAATATATTTGTACGAATAATGTTATTTAAAAAATCATAACAATTAGAAACACATTTTATTGAAATCATCGCGAGCCGCAAAACATTGCATTGGGGGCAGCGGGTTGGACATGTCTGGTACAGCATACCTACACGAGTTTTTCGCCTTTAGCAACAATTAAATTACGCACTGAGAAATATTTACAACATACTTACAATTTGCTTTGGTTTATTGTTAAATTTGTATTCCATTGGTTAGAAGGTGTTTCAAATTGGTTAATATTTGGTTTATTGATATGTGTTCTCTTCCCCATTCCCAATTTAAAAATTATTTCATTCGAATCATTCGAAAGATTCGAAATTGTCATTTATTTATCTAATACATAGACATCATCTAACAGATTTTGATATTACCAACAACTACTCTCACTACTCTATTTCCTCTATTCCAACAACCGTATACGTTGCGCCCTCTAAGATATAATAGCTAAAGCTTTCCAACCATTAGGTTAGAATCTTTAGATGTCGCTCAAATCGTAAATGTGTAATAAAAATACTGGTAGAAAATAATGTATACGGTTCAAGTTATTAATTCTACAATAGACATTAATAAATTTGGTACAAAGCAGTTTGAAGTAGAAAATTAAATCTGTATAGAAATGAATTTAATTCAACGACATACAGAAATTGTTAATGCAAGTACATTTTTGGTATTTTGTAATTAAATAAGTTAAACCAAAACTACCTTATAAGATCAGATCAATTCCAAACACCTGTTTTATTAAATAGCTATTCATCTCTTGTATCAATAATTAATCAAATAGCTAGCATTTCAACTAAAATACCATTTATAGATTAATAGCTTAAAATGAATGAAAAAAGATGTAGAAGTATAATAAAATTGTTAGAAAATATGTTGTAACACCTACAACAGCAACAGTTTATGGTTGTTTATGCATTTATTGTTTCAAAAATATACGAGCGTACATGTTAATAATAATGAATATCAGGCAATTTAACATTTGCTATAAATTTATTTGATAAAACAACAATAAGCGCAGTTTTTATTGGAAAATAAAGTTTCACAATTCCATCCAGTGTTGCTATTCAAGTGGAACTAATGCATCATAACGCATACATAATGATCATTTGCTTATATGATATAATTTGTCAATGTATAAACTACATTATCATTAATCTTTAACGTTCCAAGCAAGAAAACAATTGCAATGTGTGGTTGTGTGTTCGTTCGATAACTGAGCTATAAATGCATTGCAAGTTTGAGTATCGTGTCATTATTGTTTGTGGGTTTAATTGTCTCTACGCAATCCGGATAAGGTAAGTGTCTGGTGACAATCATAAAAGTCATTAATGCAATAGTTATTGCTAGCAATCGTAGGACAGGCAGGTAGTAGTAATATACTATATATATATAACTTTGACTGCAATAGTATTCATACTGACTTGTCACGTCCAGACTTGCATTGTTTGGACGCGACGACCGGGCGCCAGTTGTACCTGACTGTCGCGCACTTAGCATAGCAATTAACTTCCAGTAAATCATATTTATTGCAAATGAGGATGCTGCAGGTCTACCTGTACCTACCTAAAAACATAATAACATAAAGATGAAGAAGAACGAACCACTTGACGCCCATTTACAACACCCAAAACGAAAATCATTTAATCTTTTTGCGACTTTTAAATGCTTTTAAATGGAAACTCTTTACTTGCGGTTTTTTTCCTTGCGCGCGTTTCTCCATACCACACACACTTCTACACACACCTGCAAAAAATATCACATATCAAAATTTCCAACATCAATTATCCGAGGGATGGAATGCTATATTATCGCATTATTCTCATTTCATAAAACCGTTTATTATAATTAAAATAAAATTTAACAAAAACAAGCAACGTTTATTATTTTTCGAACCTTTAAATGCTACCGCTCATAATCTTTCACTTTCCAATTCACATCTTTCGTATATAAATCAAAATTGCAACAATTATCGCACGCTTGAAACATTTCAATAACACATTATGATTTTACCTTTTACATAATGCTATCTGAATATATACTTTTATATAAGGTAAGTGAGTAAGTACTTGGTAAAGTATACAACCAATGTAGTTGTGTCGTACCATATAATTAAAATTTTGAGTAAAAATATTTCGATTGATTTAGTCATTCACTTAGTCTGGTGATCAGTTGGACAAATCATCTAATGCAAAAGATGTTTTGCATATGTTGAGCTATTTCAACCCCTATTTGTAAGTTTACTGCATGTTTTTATAATTATTGGCACCGAAACTCATCGGTATTTACCAGTGTTTTCTAATCTATTTTGTGCAATGCTCCAACTTAGTTCTTCTAAATTTCATATGTCTTCCCACTCAAACACATGCGGTGCATTTTGTTTAAAGGTATATATAGGAAAACGTATAAATTATTTAAGTTATTGAACGTTTAAGAGTCGCGGTGGAAATACTAAAAAATAATTTAAATAGCTTATATATTTTTTATTACCCCCTTATTAATCGAATTCCCTCCATGTGGGGCATCGGCCTCACATTGGGAAACACTGATATATACATTAAACTTTATTGTAGTGTTTTGAAGAAAAAAATGTCTTGATTTTAGCAGTTGTGTCTATACATTGCATATACGGTTGCATATCATTATTCATTTTAAGGTTAAGAATCAAAGCTTGAAACTCTTGATTTTTTTGACGTAAGACTCACCTGCAAAGTAATTCACATTAAAAATGGGAGTTAATTAAAATTACATCAATTTTCAGATACGCGAAGAAGGACTTCAATTGCAATAAGTCATTATATTAATAATTTACAACACCTTTAAAAAATCTTTTTCGTTTAGTAGTTCATCGGCATATGTTACGTAGTTTTGTATACTGTAACTGTTTAAAAGCCATCCGAATTAAAAAGGCTAATAAAAATAATTAACTGCGAGTGTTGCTATAAAAGTGCACTTTAACGATTAGTTAATTTAAATAATCTTAAAATTAATCTAATTATATAAAACGCCTTTGCGCGGATAATTTATTTACTTACATTAATGTAAGTAATTTAATGTATATAAACTAATTTCTAAACTTTCTTGACTTTGCTTATATTCCTCATTGAAATTCTGCATTGATCATTTACATATTGATTATACTTTTGCTGGATTTAATAATCGTAAATTATGTTTGTGGACAAGTTTTTTTACGCAATTTAAAATCGTAGCAATCGACGCATTCGCCTAACGTCTGCACACGTACGAATATGTGGCATTTTACAGTGACGTTTTTAATTTTAGCAAGACAAATTTATGCGTCGAATGTTTACGAATTAACGCCATCAAATTTCAACAATGTCGTTATGCAAAGCAGCTACACATGGATCGTCGAATTTTATTCGCCATCCTGTCCGTATTGTCAGGCGTTCGCGCGCGAGTACGAGCACACCGGCGACACGCTCGCCGAATCGAAGACGAGCATCAAAGCGGGTCGGATCGACGGCGCTAAGTACGATAGCTTCATCAACAACTTCAACGTGCACGGCTTTCCGACGATCAAGTTCTTCCGGCCCGGCTCGAATCCGGAGGACTACCATGGGCCGCGCGTCGCCGGCAATATCATCGCTGCGGCGAAATCGCTAACGCCCGAGAAACACGAGCGCTATGATGTCGACGAAGACGAGCCGCAGGTATGTATGTCGAAACGCGCGTAGTCAGTAAACATCAACGTCAATGCAAAATGACAATAGTCTGGCAATAATCATGCTGAAGCGCTATGCTCTTTTTTACTATTTTCTCGCACATGTCGCCTTCACGTCGAGTGTTTACGAACTCACACCTTACAATTTCAACACGTTCGTTAGTAAAAGCAATCAGCTGTGGATTATCGAGTTTTACAATCCAGAGTGTCCGTACTGTCAGGATTTTGAAAACGATTTCGAGGAGGTCGCACGACGCTCGAACCGTCACGATATTCGGGTCGGGCGCATGAATGCGGTTGCGTATGGCAGCTTCGCTCGGATGCTTAACGTCGAGCGCTATCCGACGATTAGGTTTTTTGGTCCAGGCGCTACCAGCATTAACGGCGAGGAATA
Source organism: Adinopsis sp. GC000173 (assembly GCA_030264715.1). NCBI lineage: Eukaryota > Metazoa > Arthropoda > Insecta > Coleoptera > Staphylinidae > Adinopsis > Adinopsis sp. GC000173. Next base: position 31,927 of record JARJDW010013085.1, read on the forward strand.
TCAGGGCATTCGCAATGTTGATAAGATCATTAAGAGTGCCATGCAAATAAAACATCGCATGTTGAACATATAGCGATGCGATGATGTTGAGGGAGGAAAGCGATTTTTAATCTATATTGTACATTATTTATAAATAATAAATATCGAAATATAGTTTGAAAGTTTTATGTATAATACAGTTACTGTTACGAACAACACACGAAAAATTACAGAAAAAAAAAACTACAAAACGTTCGGTTAATTGAGTCTCATAAATTACAGATAATCTAAAAACTAGAAATGTGATAAAGATTACCTGCTCTTTTATATTGTTGTGTGACTAAACTATACTTCATCACAACGGTTATGGTTTATAAAGTATATTAAGTAAAAAAAAGTTGTGGTAAATCATAAAACTTTGTAACATTGTTGCTTATTTACTATTAATACTAAAAAAATCTGTTCAATTTTTAATGTGTAGGCTTTTTACAACCATTTCTATAGCAAAATTTATAAATTTACAACTAATTCGCATTTAAAACTTGATTTATCCCTTAAATAAGTAATTAATTATGTTCATTATTGTTATTATTGATGTTTTAGTGGTATTTATTGTTTTATTGGTGTCGATTCATGCAAACTATTGTTTAAATAATTGAAAAATAAAGTTTAGCAAGATTTAACAAATTGTTGAATTTTTTGAATAAATTAATAACAATAACGTAAAAATATTGTGCTTATCTTAAAGTTTTATAATATTTTTGTTAATTTATTACCTTTATGATCTAAATCAAATAGAATTAGCTAAAATATTATTAATATTCAATCCATTTTTTAATCTATAAGCTTTTTTTACAATAATTATCTAAAGCAAATCTTAAAATTTTTGAACTAATTACCATTTTAAACATGATAAATCCGTTAAAAATTAGTTAATTACGTTCATTGTCGTGATTATTTGTGTTTTTAGTTTATTTATTGTTTAAATAATTGAAAAATAAAGTTTAGCAAGTGAAAAGTTTAAATTTTGTCTATATTGAAATATTCAATTAATTACCATAGGCAAATAATTGCTCAGTTTAACAAATTCTTGAGTGGTTGAATAAATTAATAACAGTAATGTAAAAATGTTGCGCTTGTCTTAAAGTTTTGTGACATTTTCGTTGATTTATTGTATTAACTTTATGATTTGAATCAAATAAAGCAAAAATATAATTCTGATAAACAAATTCAATGCAATTTTTAATATGTTAACTTTTTTACATTAATTTTTACAATTTATTAGCGTGCAAAACTTGATAAATCCCTTAAAAACTAATTAATTACGTTCATTGTTGTTTTTAGTTTATTCATGCAAAGAAACATTTAAATAATTTCAAAAATGATAGTTTAGCAAGTGAAAAGTCTTAGTTTTGAAATATTTTATTAATTGCCTTAAACAAATAGATTTGTATTTACTCTTGGTCTAACAAATTAATCGGTTGAATTAGTTGGATAAATTAATAACAATAACGTTAAGCGTTTTCAGTTTACTGCAACGGCTTTTCTGTTTTAGTGCATGCGAAAAGGTCACGAGAAGTATGCAGTAGCAGCCTCGTCGTCGTCGCAAAAGAATGATGACAATACGTTTTTTTAGCGAGCGCTAAAAATGTACGTAGCGCGCAATTTAGCGGTGCGCGCACACAATTTGAGCGTAAGTAAAAAATACCAAAAAAAAGTAAAGTCGAATTTTTTCGGGGGTTTGTTGTTGTGGAAGATGGAAAAAAACACATTTTTACGATGAGCAAGTCGCGGAATGTTGGTTATATTATCAGGTGTGCGGTCCTCTCATTGTGAAAATGCAGGTGTGCATACCCGATAGTACACAAGACCTACAAGACATTGTAAGTCTAAAGACGTGGAAGATGCACGTGTGCGCACAGTGAAGTCTTCTTAAAACTGGATCCCTGGAGACTACTGCGCTCAACTCTTCACAACTCAATAAGAGACGATAAACAATGTTTTAATATTTTATACATTATTAATCATCACTACTTTGAAGCTATGAAACAACACAACCACTGCTTTTTTTATGTTGTTGTTGCAAACGTACGGTGCGCATTATTGTTTACTTTTAAATTAATTGCACAGCAATAAATTGTTTTAATCGACTTTCATTTACTATAATATTTTTATACAGTGAATATAATGCTTATTCAAAACATTTTATTTAAAACTAGTTGTTTAAACAATAACTCAATAAATTTAATGTAATTTTAATTAAAAAAATGTTGTTAATTACTTTAGGGACTGTTATTTGATATACACTAGAAAAATAAAAATATTGTTCCGTAAATACTATTTCTTACAGCAAATGCAACTTTCTTTGGGAGCTACAGTATTAATTGATATATGCAAAAATAACGTAAAAATCACTCACAAAAACTTAGATCCCTAAATGCTATTTATTTAACGAGAATGAATCTTTTTTTTCATTGAATAATGCCCATATTCTCGTCATTAGCATTTATTTATGACGATCATAACCTATAAACTATTGTAAATAAACGTCATTTAGTTAACTAACTGTGTAGTATTTAGTAACATCTTCCAGCAGTTGGCAGTGCTAATTCTATTGAATTCTATTGTACATATTGACATAAATATTTACCAATAAAATTTAAAATGTCCCTATATTGCGTAGCTTTTAGGTTATGTTCTGTACATTTTAACAAAAAATATTTTAATTTCTTTAGTTAGACACTGTAATTATGTATTAAAATGCAAAAAAGAATTAAAAATCATTTAACATATTGACATCTCAATGAAACTTTCCCTGATAAATTTTTATTTCCTATAATGTTTTTCTATCATTTTATTTATTATGCTGACAAGGCTGACAAAAATTCTCTCAATTACTAGAATTCATGTAATTTAGGAATTGAAGCGTCAATTGAGGAATGAAAAGTGATTGTGCATGTTATAACGTTTACTTACCTCTATTAGTTTAATAATTTTAACAAAAAATATTTTAATTTCGTTAGATATTGTAATTTATGCATTAAAAAGCAAAAAAACTTAAAAATCATTTAACATTGACACCTCAATGAAACTGTTTCTGACAAACTTTTATTTCCTACAGTATTTTTTATCATTTTATTTATCATACTGACAAAAATTCTTCCAATTGCTGCAATTCATGTTATTTTTAGAAATTGAAGCGCCAATTGAAGAATGAAAAGGTATTGTGCATGCTGTTAGAACGATAATAAAAGCGTTAAGTGAATTTGTTGCTAAGTTGTGACAAACAATTGATCCAATCTCGTTTAAACAAAGCCATTTATTAATAAATGAATGAATTTACAAGTGCAAATAGCAATAATAATATTATTATTACAATGATGGGCTATTTATAGCTCTGCGAAATATATATATATATACGAAAGCAATGTTTTGACACAATTTAAATTTAATTGAAATGAAAATAAAGCGAGTAGTGGTGATGCGCGCAATGTTGCATGTAAACTGTTAAAGCATGCAAATATTTGACCATCGCATACATGTATGATGACAACGTAAACGTTTTCCTTTTGTATGTTTTTAACACATCTGTTAAGTGTTTTCATTGTAAGTTATTTAAAATATTATCGAATATGACAGATTGTGCAGCGCACACAAGCAGCGCAAGATCTAATTACATAGGTTGCACATATTGAAAAATCGCCATATCCATTTTCAATTGGAAGAATGATGTTTCAAGCAAGTGTTCAATAATTTGTAGGACAAACAAGTGTCCATAAATGATTCGCAGCGAGTTGTTGTTTGTTGTTTGTCGCAAAAAACGACCGCAGAGTGATAAAAAGAACATTGTAGGCAATCTGTTGCATTCGGGATTTATATGACGTGCGCGCGAGATGGCAGCGAGAAGAGAAGAAGAAAAAAACAACAACGTAAACGCAAACGCGCAACAACAACAAGAAGTGCGTCGTCGTCGTCGTTGATCGGCGAGGATAAAACGACGAACGTGATATACGCTGCGCTGGTTGTGTTGCGGTTGGGCGCTGCGTATATGTATGTATATGAAAAAAGCTGGCAAGTTTCAGGAAAGCGAGATGAAGGCCATGCGAGTGGCGCCGTTGGGTCGGCTTGGTGCATACTCAGGTGTAGACCTGGGCCAGTTCCCACGTGTTTTGCCACCCACGGACGATGGTCAACTCCTTCCCAATCCATTTTCTCATAGATTTATAATTACCGGTTAGATCATAATGGAGACTAATCGAACGCAATTTAACATTTTCCAATTTGCTGTGCAAACATTGCGCGAAATTTTCTCACGAATTGCATTCTATTATGAGCATGTATTGACAGACTGTATTGACTGACACTCACACACACACACACATTGCTCTACACTTTCGGCACATTTCTATTGAGAGCGCATTCTCAGCAAAAATCTCTCTCTCCTTTGCGATGATAGGTATTATCACAATGAGGTAAACGGTACATTTCACAATACCATTGCATTAATGCCCAAATGGTACGTCCATGATGCGATCAATAGTTCTCGCACGGTAATCTCAATCTGAAACAGAATCTTCAGGTGTTTAAGTCCTGAAGGCGTAAAAAAGGAATAGCTTTATATGGTCTGTTATTAGTGTACCAAAGATGGAGCGAAATACACCTGTGCGTTTAGTAGAGAGGAACGCTTCCATATATCGTGTGTGATAGTAAGAGAGAATGGTATGGCGACAGTCTGTCGGGGAATGCGGCAAATCCGATTCTACCTGCTGATGAACTTAGAATATACAAAACACCTACAAACGTGATTTGGTATAAAAAACATTCTAACCATGCGTACGTTTCGCCGACAATACCATTTTACCATTCAATAACAACAAATACCTTTTAATATTTTGCCATTACACAACCCTCTAAACGAAAACATCCACCCCAATTCATTTAACTTTTTACCGAGAAACGAGATTCAATGCTGCCAGTTGGAAAAGGGCACTTGACATTATATTTGTTCATCCAACTAATTGCAGCACAAACATACATTTTTCTTACCTTGTTGTTTGTTGACACGTTTCGATCATTTACGCAATAAACATCGCTATAAATAATATCAGTTTAAACATTTAATAAAAATTGTTAATTTAACTGCAATTACTTTTAAATTTTCGATTTACTGTTAAAAATTAAAAATTTCTTGTTTGTAAAGAGAGGCATTTATTCTACAAACAACAATGACGTTATTTTCTTCAAAAAATTTGTCAATTATCACATAACTGTAATTATTTACTATACTACGCTCATCATTTTTTTCTTACAAAACAAATTATGTGCGACGTGTTTTAGGCTGGAAGGTGAAAAAGCGTCAGCGTATAAAAATCATTCATTTGTAAATAAATATCTTCATTATTGTGTGCTATATAAAGTGGCAATCAACATGAATATATTTTACAGAGTGACGCAAGAAACGAATAGTTATGCCTAGGACAAAGCAAAAAGCTTTTTTATCATTTCATCAACAATTTTTTCAATTTTAATATAAATTAATCATGTTTTTTTATACTGGCTTTTTTTGTTTTTCAACTGTTTTCTTTAATGTTAAGGTATGAAAATGCTCCAAAATAAATAAAATCTTCATTATAGTGTGCTTACTATATAAAGTAGCAATAAACATAAATATGTTTTACAGAGTGACCCAAGAAACCAACACTTATGCTAGTACACCTATCCCCCGATTTACACGGTACTTTTTTACACGTTCTCACTTTTACACGGTTTTAAAAATTATTATTACTAATAAAACATCCGTTGAGAATAGTTTTTAATTAATATAACCGATAACAAACTTTATTTATATAATAAATCAGATTATACATGCTCCAACTGATATCTACGCCATAAATTTTGAAATGTTTATTTGAAATGAATTTGAAGACATAGCAGAATGCCATATTTTTACCACTTCTTGAAAAAATGAAATAAATAACCCAAACTTTTATGTTTTTTTCATATTTTTCGATTTACACGGTTTTATATGGAAAAAATGTTAATTTCGATTTACACGGATTTCTTAGGAACCGATCTACCGTGTAAATCGGAGGATAGGTGTACTAAGCAATAAGTTTTCATGTAATTTACTATTTCATGAATTTATTTGTCTTTATATTTCAATTTTAATATAAATTAATAAGAATTTATATTCTTAACTGAGACACCTTTCTGATTTCTTAAACGCTGAGCTACGAAAATGCTATAAAACCAATAGACTAGGATTTTAGTTGCGACGTTCTTTTTTGGTTGAAAGGTGAAAAAGTGTCAGCATATAAAAATTATTCATTTGTAAATAAATGTCTTCATTATTGTGTGCTATATAAAGTGGCAATCAACATGAATATTATTTACAGAGTGAGGCAAGAAACGAGTACTTATACTAGTACGAAACAATAAGTTTTTTTATTGTTTCATTAATATTTTTATGTTTTTATTCATTCAATTTAAATATAAATTAAATGCTATAAAACTAATAGTCTCCGATTTTAGTTTAAATAAATTCTTACGCAAGTTTAAAAACATTAATTAACAAAGTAAATTTGATTTAATTTGTAGGAGCTGAAATTAAAAATGTAAAAAACAGTTGTAAATTATAAAAATATTAGTAAACCTAGTCTATACTATTTTTTTAAGTTGTATTGTTAACTGCTACTGTTTTGCCATCCGGATTTCTAATAACAAAATGTGTGAAAACGTGAAAGATTAANAAAGACAGTTATAAATTATAAAAATATTAGTAAACCTAGTCTATACTATTTTTTTAAGTTGTATTGTTAACTGCTACTGTTTTGCCATCCGGATTTCTAATAACAAAATGTGTGAAAACTTGAAAGATTAAGTAACATTTTGTGTGTTAAAATATTAAAAACAACAATAGACCAGGTGATAAGTAAAATTTAACAATTTGTATGTGTTGGGAGTAAATATTTTTCTAAGTACAACGTAATAAATTTTATATTATTTTATTATTTCATCAACTTTCTTAACGTTATCTTCAAATTTTAATATATGTATTTATATTGCTAACTGAGACTAGTTTGCAACACTTTGGTTTTCAACTATTGACTTCAATGTTATGGTTGAAAAATGTTCAAAAATTAATGTATAATATTAAAAACATTAAAGTTTTTTGTAGCAAATAAAATTTGATTGAATTTGTAGGAGTTGGAAGTAAAAATTTAACAAGCAGTTGTAAATTTTAAAAATATTAGTAAACCTAATCATTAAATCCATCCAAGCATATATTTTGAACGTATAGTTTTGGTATTTTTGCCTTCATGGTAATTTAATGTAAAGGAACATCCTGTACATTACCTCATAGCTGAGTAAAAATCGTGAAGTGTATATATGTAAATGTGGACGAAAATGAGCTAACGGGGTGCCTTTAAAATTACGTAATTACAAGTCATTACATACGAATTAATCTTACGGAGCCCGTGATTGATTGAATAATAAAAATGTTAAAACAGCCATATGATATTATTATAAAAAGGACCACACCAATATCCAAATTGAACGTCTTCATCGTTTTTTGTTGTTGTTGAAGACGCGGCACGCACACGAAGCCACCGAACCATCAACGTTGTTTTTAGTATGCACATATAGTATAATTAGGCTTTATGAATAATTAAAAATTATAATCTACGCATGATTTATTTACATAAACAATTTACTCGAAAGATTGATTTATAATATACGAGCAATCATTATATCGTCGTTCGTATAATAATAATAATATAATGTACATAAAATTCTATGGGAGAATTTATATTCGCGCTTGCATTTCAATAATAATACGAAACTTGATTAAAACTAATGTAATTTAAAAGTGGGCAATTAAAACAATTACATCAGCTATTAATTTTCAACTAAGAACCGCTTAATTACTATGGAATGCGTAATGAATTTGCTTCTTCAGGTTGGGTCTCTTTTTATTGAAACATACGTTTATTACGATGCGGCAAATTGATTTGTACGAAATATTGGATGTTTAATATTTTTGCATACTTTTATAAGTGCGGCGTCTGTAATTAAGCGATATTGGTTTTTCGTTCGGTATTGAAAATTAAAAATGATAAAAACAGTAAAATTCACTAAAATTCATTAAAAAATGATCAAAAAACAGTGAAATTCAACGAATAAGCAATAAAAAAAAAACAGTGAAATTCATCAAAAAATGATAAAAACAGAGCGAAATTCAACAAAATTTATTGGAAAATGATAAATAAACAGTGAAATTCAGTGAATAAGCAGTAAAAAACAGCGAAATTCACTAAAATTCTTCGAAAAATGATGCAAAAACAGTGAAATTTGGTGAATAAACAGTAAAAAAACAGGAAAATTTATTAAAATTCATCAAAAAATGATGGAAAAACAGCGAAATTCACTAAAATTTATCGAAAAATGATGACAAAACAATGAAATTCAATGAATAAACAGTAAAAAAATAGTGCAATTCACTAAAATTCATCGAAAAATGATAAAAAATCAGTGAAATTCACTAAAATAAACATTTTGCTTGAAAGATTGATTTATAATATACGAGCAATTATTATATCGTCGTTGGTAGTATAATAATATAATGTACATAAAATTCTATGGGAGAATTTATATTCGCGCTTGCATTTCAATAATAATACGAAACTTGATTAAACTAATGCAATTTAAAAGCGGGCAATTAAAACAATTACATCAGCTATTAATTTTCAACTAAGAACCGCTTAATTATTATGAATGCGTAATGAATTTGCTTCTTCGGGTTGGTTCCCTTTTTATTGAAACATACGTTTATTATTACGATGGGGCAAATTGATTTGTACGAAATCGTAGTTTATTTGGCCGCATCGTTTACGCTAATTGTCAGTGGATGTTTAATATTTTTGCCATACTCTTATTAGCGCGGCGTCTGTAATTAAGCGATATTGGTTTTTCGTTCGACATTAAAACTTATCGTAATTATGGTATGCAATCGGCCAATTCAGATTGCTAATAAAATCATATTACTTTATTATATTAATTATGAAATATTGTGTTTGCCGAGTTATGAATAAGAAATTTATTATTAATTAATGTATGTTTATTAAAATCGTAACCGAGTTTTATCTTTATTGATCTATTTATCTATCTATAACATATAAATATTATGAACTATTATTTTTTTATTACAATTTTGTTTAACTTTTAATCGTAATGAAACTAATAATTAATGTAAAACAAAAGATTTTGATTAGATTTGTTTATAAGATTGCGTTTTCAATTTGAATGGTAATTTTTGTTTACAATAATTAATTGCTTTAATTTCGAGTACGTTTCAAATTCATCTAACGATCAGTAAATGGTGTGATGATAATCTACGCTTGTAATTTTACATTAATTAATTTTTTTAATTTTAGAACTCTTCTTTGATTTCCTAATTAATGCTTATCTACAGTTTTACATTCAGCCAGCGACAATGAGGCGAGTTTTTAATTTGATGATGTTAATCATGAAAAATACATTTTATTTTTGTTGTATTTTATGAGATTTTCAACCTGTTATCTCACTCGCAATTTCTTTATGTTGTTGTTAGTCCCAATTTTATTTTTCTCTCTCTTTGTGAATGTGCAATCTTGAATTTTGATATGGGCTGTCTTTAAGTTGAAGGTTCTTGTTTCAACTTGTTCCATCACTGTTACAACTCAATTCCGCTTTGAACAATGTGACGAGCACAAATAATCGCACAAAGGAAAAATATAATATTCATACATGAACATTTACTTGTTTTTATTCAATGGTTATTAACTTTTTTTATTTTTTAACTTGTTTTAATTATTATTGATATAATCAATAATTTTTTTATCAAATTATTCATCTGTTAGTTGTTTGAATGCTGTACCGCGCAATATTTAAATTTCCTAAATAGGATTTACATTAAAATTTCTTAATTGTAGAAATATAAAAAAAATTTTCATATACATTTGCTTCTTTTGCTTCAATGGATGTTGACTTTTTCTTTTTTTCAACCTGCTTTAATCATTATTCAGATAATTAATAATATTTGTATCAATTTATTTATCTGTTAGATTTCTGAATGCTGTATCGTGCGATATTTAAATTTGCCATATTGAATTTGATATAAACTATCGCTTATTAGATTAAAGTTTCTTGTTTCAACTCGTTCTTTTACTGTTACATCGTAGAATTAATTTGGTTTGTAAAACAAAATCAGAAACACAAAAGAAAATAATATTAATAAAAGTAATTTAAGTGTTGCTTCAACAACATGTTTCTGTCTCTTTTATAATTTATTTGATTTAAAATGATAATTTAATTCTCTGTAGTTTTTCCTAAACCAATATACATTAATGTTGTATGCATTACAATTTTTAATAAAAATTAACGAGTATATTAAATTTAAATTGAAGTAACATCTAATAAGAATTTCCTTCATCATCTCATATATTAGGTAATCAATATTCATGCTTTCCAGCAAATTAAAAATAACGTTTATAATTGCCACAACATTAAAATCTATACAGGATATTGGCATTTTTAATTGATTATGCAACAAAAAAATAAAATAAATAAAAAAATCTATATAATATAATATAAATAGAAAGTGTCCATCAAAGCTATCGCAAACTGTATGTTTGGTATCAAAACAAAGATCAAAAGTGTGTTAACTAGACCAATATTTAATTGATTATGTAATAAAAATAATCTACAAACAATCGCACTAATTGACGATCCACTTGTCGTCCAAGTTTAGCAGGTACTAAACAGGGTTATAATCGTCGTATTAGTAGAGGGTAAGAGGGAGAACGCCCAAGCCCACCCTGTATACCATATCAATGGAACGCCCTTCAATCCTCAAACAAATCATCCTAAACCAGACATCAACACCCTTTCATTTTCCCATTATAATCGCTTTTGTAGATTATTTAATACTCTACATCGATTTGGTACAACACAAGTTTGTTTTGTTTGTTAATATCTAAATTCATTTAATTGGTAATAACCACTTTATTTAAACAAATTGTTTCGCTATATATAATCGTACAATTATTTGTAAGGACAGTCTCAATGTCATTATTTGATTCAGACATTCTGAACCTGAAATTGAGGTCTAGACCTCGCTCCTGACCTCGCAAATTTCGTGTTATGCTGTTCGTTATGGAACAACATTGTAAAAAATAGTAACAATCGGTAATTGTTCATACAGTCAGCGCGCAAAACTAAACAATAAATTTTAATTAAAAGTCTGTGCGAGCGAAATAAAAAAATGGGAACGTTTAGGCATTCAGTAGGTGTGCGTTTTGCAATGAAATTAAGTGCCAGACCAAGCACCAAGCAAGCACACACTCATTGTCTCAAATATATAATTAAGAAATATAGATCAGCTGCTAGTAATTTTTACTAGTTAATATATTTCAACGACAGCTGTACAACACTTATTGCATTGTTATTTTCGGAAACATCTATTCGGTTTTCGACGAGGAATCAAATCGTGCTAATTAATTTAAATTGGGCTACAAACGTGCTTGTACTACATACTTTCAATAACATAAATAAAAGCGTTTAAAATATCAGAAAACTCTACACACCTACTAACAACTAATAAATAAGCACGATCCTTTTAAAGTAAATACAGTAAAATTTGTTTTCCAACCTCAATGAATACATTTTTAAAAATGATCCAAGTTGCTTACTCACATAATATTAAGTTTAGGCAACATATTATTGAATGTAAACTTTTAAGGTTTAAGAATCTAATAAATAATTAACGAAACTGGTAAATTATCGTCCCAAAACAGTTTTTCCACACTGGTATTTTAAGATTCTAGGATAGTTGCAAGTGATGCGGTACTAAACAAGACGAATTCGGTAGTTGTGGATCGATATGCACAGGATTTTTGGTGATAAAGTCACTAAGAATGAGTACATTGTGAGGGGTGTTTTGTCAACGTTATGGTATTAGTCAATAATTTCCAGGTTTTAGGCCCAAAATATCTTCCAAAATGACATTGGCACTCTTTCGACATACCAAAAGGTCCCGAACAGACATATCTAAAAAGCCAAACATAATTTCTTTGGTTTTCTTCGTCTTGAAACCCTTTTCGACTTTCTTTTAACAGATTCCACCACTTGTAAGCATTGCTTTCTGACAAAACGTGGTCCCAGAAGATTTTCTGCAAAACTTGGAACATTTCTACATCCAAAATTTCATCCCCCAAACAAAATTTAATGCAAGTTTTTTGCTCAATATTGTATTAATCGCCGCATGCACTTTTAGCGTCGCATAACATTAGACGTACAACAAAAACTAATGAATAGTTGGATGTAAAAATTGTTACAGATGTTTATTACAATGCTTATAAGTTATAAAATAAATATAATAGATGTTCTCATTGATTCTATTTTATTGAATATATATAGATGTATTTTTGGGGTTAACAAAACAAGTAATGTCTAAAGCAAAGTAAAATGTTTCCTGGTGGATATGTACTACTTTTACACTATCTTTGTATAAAAATCAACCAAATAGTGTAAAAAACTAATTCTAAATAATTATTATCGATACAAAATTGATAAAAGTGGTTTAAGCACAACTTTCTCAAGAAAAGTAACTAATTACTTTCATAATATGTATCTAATTTTTCATATGCAGTATTTACCTACTTATTAATTAAATCAATTATTTATTACTAGCGCCCGCTTACTTTAATTGGCGAATGATTAAAATTAAAGACATGCAGAATTACACGTGTTTTTAAATGTACGCTCATAAACTCGAAGAAGGAAGAAAGAAAGAAAGAAAGAAGGAATGAAGAAAAAAAAATGAATGAATGGCATGTAAGTATTTGAAGAAGTACAGAAGCTTTTTTACCATGTCTGTAAGGGACAAGATTCAAGTTAATATGTTAATTTACTCGTTGGGTGGATTTTTTCTTAATGAGAGAGGATACGCCGGCGCGGATCGCATTCGAAAAATATAATTAGGAATTTCTACTTAACGAGTAGCCTGTGTATATATATATGTGTGTAGGTAAAGGCATTAATGGCATAGGAGCTAACAGCAACAACAAAAACGTATTTATTCGACGCGCGCTTGGCACTCCTTCAACCACATCTTTGTTCGCTATTCCGCTTGAACAATAATAAAACGTGCGATCGATTATTACGATTTTATAAATCGCGCGTTGCGGTGAAAGTACGAAATCGTTTCGATTAGATTTTCGAATAGTAAATAAGTGTAGTAATTAGTGAGCATGATGAGTAGGAGTTGCAAAAGTCTCTCACACTCTACACTACACTCTCATGGTTGTGTGTTGCAGGTGGAGGAGATACCGGAATGCAGATGGGCGCCCTCGCGTCTGAAACACACCTGCACACCTCGCGGCATATTCTGCGACCTTTGCTAATTATAATCGGGGCCTTTTCACTATAATATATATTCTAGCACATAGAATCTTTTTTAACGCTCGCTCGGTTTTTTTGCGCCGCACAACAACATGCACACAGCCAGCACACAGCACACACACACAAACCTTTCTCTTCTTTAATAAATCACCAAATAATAAACGATCTTTCGCAACATTCAACACGTGCAGATTGATTATTTTCTACACGTTGAATCATTTACAAACATCTTTCCATTATCTACATACGTTTTTTTATTATTGATAGAAATGTCATAAATTACTAACGCGTTTCATAACACTGCCATTCAAGTTTATGAATAAACTGCAAACAATTAGAGTTTTAGCATAAGTAATGATCGCAATAGTTTTGAGAAAACTAACAGGCGCCATAAATAAAAACCTACAGCTGAATATATTTATTTTACCACTTAGATTATATTTCACGTTTTCAAACATTATTGTTGTTTTTCTAAACTCACTGTACCGGCGATTTCTATTTCTTTTTTTAATCTCATTTTTATAAAAAAAAACTTTTATTTATTTAGTGTTAAGAAATAAATAGTTGATTGTACGAAACTTTTGCGCAGATTGTAACCATTTTATGACAGTCCCCCAATATAATGAAAAAGTAATTAAAAATTAAGTAGTATCTAATAATAGTAAGTGGCAAAGGCCAACTCTGCGCATTGAAATGGGCTCTATAAAGTGGTCTTTTTGAGATGTCCGGGTACAAAATCGTTTGTCGACACTCGAAAGTAATTAAAAAGTGACAATTTTTATAATTACAAGAAGTGCATAATGATAATAACTTACCATTTTCTACGTTACATAGTTTCGAGATTCAAAAGGGGCATTTTTGAAATTATGTGTAATACAATTATAACAAACGATACGTCTACTTTACCTACTTTTGGTAAAATGATTTCTATATCAATATTATGGACTTTTAGAGGTTGGTGTACAATAAAATATTTATCAGTTATTAAAAAGAGACCATTTGTTTTTTATAACACATGATAATAGATTAAATGTTTACTTTACGCACCGAAATGAATTCAATAAGATACACTTGTCAAGGTATCAGTAAGTAAGTGAAATGTAATTAATTAATAGTGAAAAACAGTGAAATTTACTAAAATTCTTTGAAAAATGATGAAAAGCTGTGAAATTCACTAAAATTCATCTAAAAATGATGGAAAAACAGTGAAATTTAGAGATTAAACAGTAAAAAAACAGTGAAATTCAATAAAATTCATCGAAAAATGATGAAAAAACAAGGAAATTCAGCGAATAAACAGTAGAATGCAGTGAAACTCACTAAAATTTATCGAAAAATTCATCGAAAAATGATGAAAAAACAGTGAAATTCAATGAATAACAATTAAAAAACAGTGAAATTCAATAAAATTCATCGAAAAATGATGAAAAAACAAGGAAATTCAGCGAATAAACAGTAAAAAACAGTGAAATTCACTAAAATTTATCGAAAAATAATTAAAAAAGTAATACTTACATAAATCTGATGCCGAGAAACTGGTAATAAAATAAATATGATAAAATTTGATGATAGTTTAATAAAATCGTCAATTATTCATAGTACTGTGCAATTAAATTGTCATGGCTTTAATCATATTTAAATTCTCAACTAACTTAATCCACAATATAATCGGCAGTTGTAAATTATTCCATTGCTGTTATATCATAGAATGTTATTTATTAAGCAAAAAAAAACTATAAGTAAATATACAAACAATCGATATTTTTCAGTTCGATTTTGATTTATGATAATATTATACTGTCAAACGAAAATTGTTATTGTAAGATATTTTCGTTGCTTATAATAACTTTAATACTGTGCTCTATACTCTAGATAATAAATAGCAATAATATGTATATTTATATTTGATTTACTTTTCTTTTAGGATGTCGATTTTGATTTATAATAATTGTGCGCGCGATGCCTAGATTACGCGCACGCTGTTTTTCTTTCCATGTG
>JARJDW010013086.1:0-29308 GCA_030264715.1 Adinopsis sp. GC000173
CAATGCCTTTATTTTGTCTTCATCGCCTTCAACAGGCTTTTCAGAATGTGGTGCATCTTCAACATCGAAATTGCCGGAACGAAACTTTGCATTCCAATTTTGACATTGGTCGTTCTGTTAATACATCTTCTCCATACACATCACATAATTTTCGTCTCGCTTGAACTGCATTTTTACCTTTTCGATAATAAAAGAGTAAAATATGCCGCAAATGCTGTTTTCGATCTTGCATCTGTCCTAGAGCACCAAACAAAAACTATTTTACAGAATCAAACAAAATTTTCAACAAACATAAGCTATTAAAATATATAATAACTATGCGGATTATCTATTTAATATTGATAAAAATGTGATATTTTAATAAAAAAAGTATGTTATTTGTATTTAAAATAATTAATGCGTTTGAAAATGTTCAACCTCAAAAAGATACTAGAATAAATTGTTACCAAAACAAACCTATTTAATATTAATAAATAATGTGATTTTATAAACCATATTATAAATATTTTTGAAACTTTTAATTAGATTTTAAACAATTAATGCTTTTGAAAAAAACCGGCTTCATAAAAGATGTTGGTATAAAGAATTCCCTGTAAAAACAAGTCCAATCAAAATATTTAGATACCTGCAAGTGAGTTAATTAAATTGCGATGAATTATAAAAATTAATTAAGCTCGTGTTTAGTTGGTTTATATTTAATTTTCATTAATGAAAATTTTAGTTTAATACCGGCATAATATAGCTATGTGATATTTATTTCTTTTTATTTACTTTATGAATCCTTTAATTTAATTTTAATGGCATAGACGAACATACACAATCTCCTAATATCATTTTACTATGTGAGTGAGCTGGAAAATTTAATGAAGAAATGTTTTTGATAAAATACACAAAATGAATATGTGAGAAATGTTTTCTAACTATCTGCTATTCTATATATACACACACACGTATATAAAACTTTTAGAACATTTTATAAATATTTTGTAATAACGTAAAATTTTAAAGAATTTGCATACTTTATAATATATTTTCCAAATATTTAATTTCCGTTCATGATTTTATAAACTTTCATGCATAAAAATTTGCACATGTGTAGAAAATCAATGCACTCAGATATATTGTATAGGTGTGTTACATCTAAGTAAGTGTTAACATTTTGATATTTATTTATTCATTCCAATGATGTTACTTTGTTAGGTTACATATTTTTGCGGAATAATTAATGTACAAATGCAAAAATGTAAGCTATGGAATTTACTTTTTTAGTATCTACACAAAATTTTTCAACATTACATTTTAGATAGGGATTTTTCCTCGAAATTTCCGAATTAATGTAATTCAGTATTAAAAATAAAAAAAACGCAAAATTCATTAAGAGGTAATGGCGACAGGGTAAATGCGCTCTAACAAATAGAATAGGTAAAAAAGCTACATATTGTAAACTGGTCGTGAAATATACAAAAATCACATTTGTAATTATCAGGAATCTCCTATAAACTGCATTCCGTATGGAATAAATAATTCACATCTAAACCATCATTCGTTGCCTTTTCCAAATTCATATTAAATTAAGCTAGGAACGTCATTGCCCCGTCGGACAAATTTTATTTCAAGAAGATGTGAAGGGCAATTTAATCCAAATTATATCTTAAAATATTCAGCAATGCACAGCAGAATGTCTCTTTGTATATATATTATCAGATCCAGAAATAATTATTATACATATATAGAAATTGATTGATTTGGCTTCAATTTTTATGTGCATTTCAGTTATAACAGAAAACACGAATTATTTAATATATGTAAGAGTTGCTAAGTTATTTATTGAGCACCTGACGTAATTTTACAGAATGTTAGCTTACACAATGTTTGCAAGATACTGATGCGTTTTTCTGATCTCTATACTTAATAATTTTTAAGATAGACCAAGTTGCGGCATTACGCTGCGATTGTCATTACCCGACTTTCCCCTATATGCTGCAAAAAAAATTAATAATTTGTAGATTTCTTAAGGTCAAATGAAATTAATCTTGCTGTAAAACAAAGTGTAACAAAATGAAACATGAATTTAATGTAAAAATCAACGCATTCAAATATAGGTATTTAGACATATCTAAGTAAGCGGTAACATTTTGATACATAATTATTCACTCTTACGTTACTTTGTCACATTGATTGTTTGCACATGTCTTAAGAATGAATGATACAAATCATGCCATAAAATAGACTTCAAAAACAGAAATAACAAGTTATATTGAAGAAAATCAATGCATATAAATATAGATACTTATATATAAATATATGTTAACATTTTGATATTAATTTAAATATACCTAGCTTATTTTGTTACATAAATGATCTTTGTGATATAAATTATGGAATTCATACATGCGTCAAGAATTTTTCATTGTTTGCAGATGTCTCAAGATTAAATCTAGCTATAAAATAGATTTCAACAAACAGAAACAGTAAATTATTCCAGAAAATCAATGCATTCAAATGTAGGTACTTACATCTAAGTAAATGTCAACATTTTCATATTTATAGAATCACTTCAATGTTACTTTGTTACAACGTTACATATCTTTGTGATGTAATTGATAATACGACATACATATATGCGTCAAGAATTTTTGATTGTTTGCAGATGTCGAATGAATGAAATAAATCTTGCCACACAAGATATATCTCAACAAACAGAAACAATAAATTAATGTTTGTTTAATCGCAAAATTGACAAAAACCTAATTTCAAACGTATAGTTTTATTGTTTACACTTATGTAAGCTGCTGAATGTTAAGCTACAAACACCCATTTACATGCTGCATTATTAAATCGGATAAATTAGCTTTTCGGGTTTGATAGGTAATAAAGTTTACCACGTCATACGTAAAAGCTATTAATTGTTGTTGTCCTATATAAATATGATTGGTGTAATAAATGTTAAAGAACGCATTAAATATGATACAAATAATAAATTTATTGTAAAAAGGCAATTTTATTATTTATATCGTCATAAAATGTCTACTATACACTCAATATATTAATATTTTTACAATAGTTTGATGTATGATGACAAAAAATATGAACTAATATGATTATTTATTGTAAGCACACATGTCTGAATTTTATATTCTTTAATTAAATATTTTTTGCAGTAATCTTTTATTTTATATTATATTGGATTGGCAACTAAGTAATTGCCGATTTCAGTTATAAATGCTTTTCACTCCCAATTTTAGGATATCCGTAAATGTTGTGATCTGCTTCTTTCTATATATGTTAACTGTCATCCTAACCTAGCTTTATAAGTTCATTGCGTAGATATTTACTCAAAATGCATTTTTACCTCAATATTAATACGGAGTGCAAAAACGAATATTTTCGACATATTTTGCTTTACGATTTCTGTAAAGGAAAGAACGCAGTGCAAGCCGCCAAAAGCTACGTAACGTGTATAGTGATGGAACCCTTAAAGAAAGGTAATGCCAAAATTGGTTTGAAAATTTTCTTTCTGGGGATTTTTCTCTTAAAGATGACCAGCGTTAAGGACGACCAGTTGAGCTTAATGAGGATGAAATTAAAATCATCATTAGAAAGATGACAAAAGATTATCGAACAAAATGGAAAATAAATAATATATTGAAGGTTTTTCCATAAAAACTCTCTTATTTCATTGAGCAAATCGGCAATTACTTACTTGCCAACCGAATATTAAACATGATCTGTAATATGTTACATTTTGTGGAGAAAAGCCAAATAAATGTAAAATATTTGTAAACAAATTCCTTGTTTGAAATATTGTTTACTGTAAAACAACATGAACAGAATCAATTAATTAACAATGTTCTGCAATGTGTTGACAAGATTCCTGATCAGTTAATTGTTATTTATTGATGGTACATTGCGTTGTATTTTGTATTCACATTATATTTTACTAAGAGTAAAGTTAATCTAAAATTAACAATGTGATAATTATTCCTGTATAATTTACATTGTAATTTAGAAAACATAATAACTTTTAAGATTATAATAAAAATGTAAAATAGAAATTAATAATTTACTTCAAAATAATAAATTTAATCCCATTTATCCTGCTTAAAGTCGTAATCTAAAAGTTTTAGACTTGAAATGATTATACTGCTAACTATCTTGTATGTACAAGAATTAGAATTTTTATTTAAATAGTTCTATAACGATTCATTTTCATTTTAATTAACAACTTAAATGGAGTAATAACATTACCATTCCGAAAATTGTCACTTTATGACGGCGTGTGTTAAGTTTTGAAATCTTTGAAATAATTTCAACTAATCGTTTTATGTAAATTGTTCTACTCTTTGCCTGTTTAAACAATGATATGCTAATTTAATCTCATTGATGTTGTAAGTACTTGAAAAAATCACGAAATGTGCGCTTGATTCTTTTTTATGTAAATTTTTCGTACCTATAAAGAAATTATATTGAGTAGATGGTGTTTGGTCGTGTCATATGATTGAATTCTCGTTACGTTTCCTGCTTTTTGGCTTTTTATGTGATTACTGGAAAAAAACAACATTCGACATCAATTCGATAATAAATAAATTTAGTGAGCGTCACTTTTATTATAACCACATTTGAAAGGAAATTGAATTTTTTTGTACCTTGTCTAGAAATCATTTTTATTTAATTACTATTTAATATATTATTATTATTATTATTGTGCCAAAAGAGAAATTACATAGCGGGAAATTAGAGAATTACTGTGAAAAGCTGTAGAGCTCTCGTTGTGAAATACAGCTATCTGTACTCTACCAAGACATCCCGACAGTAGATGGCAATACACAATTCGAAAATCATAGAAAATAATGTTGATGTTGGAAATATAGGAACCAATAATAAATTGGAAACATTTTTCTACGTATGAAAATATAAAATTAATTTCGCTTGTCATTCAAATTTTCATTAAAAATTTATTACTGCTCCTCAAATCGGGTTTTATTAAAATAGCAATTCAATTTGCTTGCCAATTTTGAAATAAAAACACAAATTGAAATCAATGACTATTTTAGCAATTTTATTACCTATGAATGACAAATATGTAATTATTAAAATTGATTATATTTGTTGTATTTACATTACAATTAATAATTTAATCTTTAATTGACAACTAATCAAGTGATTAATTTAAGTTCTGATGATGACGTAACTGTCGAAATATATATTAACTACCCTTTATAATTGGTCTAATTGATATTTTGTGAACCTACCAAGTGTTTTTTCTTTTAATATTATACAATTATGGTTCATCACGTGACTGCTAATAACATCATTAACTTGATTAATTTATTTATGGATAAAAATTATTATTTTTTATTTATTTATGTATACTTCTTTATTTTTAAAAATACATTTGGAAAAAAACATGTTTATATAATTAATAGATACAAAAATATGGAACAATTCAGCAACAAGAATATAATATATGTATAGGATCTAGCCATCTATGTATTGTATAGCGATAGCTGATCAAGATAGTTATGAGACAAAAATGCACATTGTCATAGTGATGATAAACAAATTGGCGACAACGACGACGATGAATATATATATGGTTGCCAACTAACCGATTTCAGTTATAGATGCTTTTTACTCTAATTTTTAAGATATCCGTAAATGTTATTATCTTCTTCTTCTTATATATGTTAGTTGCTATCCTAACCTAGCTTTATAAGTGCATTGCGTAGATATTTTGTCAGGGGTTTTTTACCTCAACATTAATATTGAGTGAAAAAACGAACATTTTCGTCATATTTTGCTTTATGATTTTTGTAAAGGACAGAACACAGTGCAAGCCACCAAAAAGTAATGTAACGTGTATGGTGATGAAGCTCTTAAAGAAAGGCAATGCCGAAATTGGGTTGAAAAATTCCGTTGTGCAGATTTTTCTCTTAAAGATGGCCAACCTTAAGGTCGACCAGTTGAGCTTAATGAAGATGAAATCAAAACCATCGACAAAAGGTCATTGAACAAATGGGCAATTACTTTGTTGCCAACCTGATAGTAGTAAATTGTAAATAAAATATAGGGTTTTAATTAATAACTATGAATCTCTACATAAAATATAATTTAATACAAATATAAATTCTTACAATAAATATCACATATTTTATAATTTACCTGACTACATTAGCTGATCAACAGCTCTCTACAAAATCGATTCAACAAATTGTCGCAAAAATTAAAACAATTTATTAACAAATTTCTGTAATTGTCAAAGATTGGACTAAAATTGAATAATATTTTGAATTAATATGTTGTACTGATAAAATTTATTGTATAAATGATGTACCGTATGTGACCATTAACAATTACGTTTCATTACGAAAGTGCTTAATTATGTTAATATAAATTTCATTAAGTTTGAAGTACCTACCGACTGCAAGCAGCTCATCAATGTTATTAGCAGATATTTCGGTATAAACTACAATTATGACCCGCCGTAAGTTTGACAACGAATTTCCCACATCCGGCGTCTATATTAAACGCATCAAAACGCCTTCAGGTCTTTATTGCTGCGTACTCGGACCATCACACCAAATTTATATTGATACAATATTAAAATTCTTTCATACAATTATTTTATTGATGAAATAAAAGTTCTTAGATAGAATGTACGTACAATAGAATGCGTAAAATTGCTTAAAACTGCACAAAGCGTTCCAACAGAAAGATACAAGTCATATTAAATACTACAAAAGTTAGCAAAAGTCGATAAGAAAGTGCTAGTGTGGTTGCTAGTGATATTAAATTAAATTGTTACAAAAATATAAACGGAAACTCATAATATTAATTTATTTAAACAGGCTACTTTAAAAATATTCATAATTGTTAAACACTAGTTTAAAATTTGCAACAAATCTTGTTTAAATTAGGTTCATTATTATCCGAAAAAGGCTAAAATTATCTTAACTAACCCTTGACACGCTCAAGCGTATTATTTAATATAAAATTAATCTAAGGTTTAATTAATACCAGAATTAATAATGTTGAGATTATCATTTCTATGATTTCATCAACAAAATAGAAAGTAACCAACATTTTTAGTTAATTAACACAAAATTTAAGGAAACCATGTTTAAATTATTTTAATGGTTTTAATTTTAAACTGTAAAATAACATTTTTCACAACAGAAACGAAATTTCTATTAGGAAATGACTAAATTGTATCTCTAAGCTGTCCATCTTTTCATTTATTATTATAGTATACAATCTGTCTTTATCAAAGTTTTATTTAAAGCAAATGTTTACATTCAATTTAATTTTTTTTTCTAATTATTTAATTACATTGCAGATTTTATTATGAACTTTATGAGAGTTTTTAATTGCCAATTAAATTTCTATGGCTAGCATTTACTGCACTGTTTTATATATCCAACTAATGTTGAAAAAAAACTATCTTTTAAATAAATAATCTGATAAAAAATGTAAATTTTATTTACCCACATATACAATATATTTAAAATTAATTATCCATTTAAACTTAAAAAAAAGAAAGATTGCTTTATAAATTTAAGTAATGTTAGAAAAAGCGACCATTTTAATAAATAATCTGATAAACGTGTATTTTATTTACTTCTATAATCAATTTACAAAAATACTGAAAAACACTGATATTCATAGAAAAATGATTAAAAAACTTTAAAAAGCACTGACATTCATAGAAAAATGATGAAAAACACTAAAAACACTGATATGCATAGAAAAATTATGAAAAAACACTGATATTCATAGAAAAATGATGAAAATAACTGGTAAAAAACACTGATACCTATGCATAGCAAAAGATGAAAAAAAAAACACTAAAAACACTGACATTTATACAAAAATTATGAAAAAGCACTAAAAACACTGACATTTATATAAAAATAATGAAAAAACATTGATATTTATTGAAAAACAATGTAACGAAAAGTTAATGTTAGAAAAAGCGACAATTTTAATAAATAATCTGATAAACGTTAGTTGTATTTACTTACATAATAAATTTCAAATTAATTATCCATTTAAACTACACATTTCATCTATGATCATTTTACTCATTGAAAAACAATTTAACTAAAAGTTAAAAACTTCTCTAAGTATAAAGATAGATAGACTAATAATTCGAACGTCTTCATCCAGAATGCATAAGATCCTCCACGCTATATAACCTTCATTAAAATTTTATAGTAAACGATATTTTATCGATTTCTCATCACGGTTCGCTTAGAACAAAAAAAAAATGCATTTAGATTCAATAAAACAAGAAAGTAGTCAGTGATGAAAAATTAAAGTAGTTATTGATAATACAGGGTGCGGCAGCATAACTTCCTTTTTTAAAATGCGCGTCATTCATTCGGTTGACGTCGTAGAAGAACACTAGTGGTCTCATTCGAGAGGAAGGACTTTAAAGTTTTGTTCCTCTCGAAGTCGTTCCTGAGGACGCTATTGGTTTTTTAGTGAAGAAGCCCATTTTGTCATGACTTTTGCCGGCATAGCAGGCGTTATGATGGCAATTTCTTCCTGAATGTTGGTCTTCAGATCTTACGGGAATCACATAAACACGGAATTTCAAAAAACCCAATACAAAAAAATCGCAAGGGGTCAAATCGGGAGGGTGGGTCGACCACTCCAAATCGCCCCAAAGTGAGATGAGGTGCTCTGGCAAGTGTTATTCCCTCAAAACAGCCATCGATGCTCTTGAAGTGTATGCCGTTGCTCCGTCTTGTTGGAACCAAATGTCTCCTAAGTCCAACTCATCTAGCCATGGAAAGCAAAATTGCTGCAACATGTTTACATACCGGTCTGAATTCAGTGTCACTGCGACTTCATTTTCTTCAATTTGTTTGTTGACGGCTCCATACAAATGAAAATGGGCTTCTTCACTAAAAAACAAATAGCGTCCATAGGAACGACTTCGAGAAGAACTTTACATATTGGAACAAAACTTTAAATTTCCTCCTCTCGAACAAGATCACTAGCGCTCCCCTACGACAACAACCGAATAAATGGCGCGCATTTTAAAAAAGGAAGTTATGCTGCCGCACCCTGTATATACATTTTTTGCATATATAAGAAAAGTTATTTTAGTTCATTTTTTATCCTAGAACATTCAAGGCAGGCAAAGAGATAAAATATCAGAGAGTTTTATAACAATACTTGTCAAGAATATTCGACTTCAAATCTGAGCTAACGGTGTATTCGTGTTTTGAGCTTTCTGTTTTCCCAAAGGAACAATGACCCGAGCCTAAACTTCACCATTGTTTTCACGAAATAATAAATAAACAAGACACGACGCCGGGTTTTCACTGAAATAGCTCGCTCAATGAGCGCCTAATTATTAATCATTCATCGCAATTTAAACATATTATTATTATAATAATGACGACGACTACTTTCATTGTCAATGTTACGCATTTTCATTTTCTTTCCCATCTACGCAAATATATCGTCAATTGAATTCATTGCTTGATTAATTGAGTATTAAATTTCATTGAATGGAATTTCTCTTTATGCAAATAATTTCGATTCTATTTGTGAAGCATCTTCATTTATTTTAGAAATTAACTTATAACGTTCTGATTAAGTCATTCATTCTTGTATAAACATTGCAAAACCTCTAACTTTAGATAACCAAATAAATTTATTAAGTTTAAATAAAAAACTTATTTTATTATTGAATTACAAACTACGTGAGTGGTCCGAAAAGTTTCTAGTCTTTTTGTTAGTGTAGCCGCAAATTATTTTTTAGCATCACCACGTCCTGCTTAATCCGAAAATTTTTTGATAAATTTTCTTTGCGCATGGAAATTTTTGCGACTTTCTTCTTTGATTTTCGGCATTTTCCATCAAAATATTTAAGGATTTTTATGAAAATTAATCAAAAATGAAAAAAATGGGGTTCTTCTTCATCTTTGACTAATAATGATGAAAGTCGTTAAGATTTGATGAGAGATGCCGAAAGATTAAAGAGAAATGGGAAGAAAGTTGAAAAAATTACCACGCGCAAAAAAAACATAAAAAAATTTCGGTATAAGCTGGACGTGGTGATGCTAAAAAATACAATACTTTGCGGCTGCACTAAAAATTGTTGAAAAAAGGCTAAAAATTTATGTATCAAATTTAGGTCTAAACTAAACTAAAAACTAACTAAAATTAACGACTCCAAAAACAGCATAATGTTATTAAAATATTTGTAATTGTCCTCTATTAAATAAAGCCAATAATTGGAAAATTGTAGGAGTAAATATAATGATGTGATTTGGATATAAATAAATCGCAAAGCTAAAAACAGAACATTATTTCCACTTTGGGTATCGATAAATCATTAATCACGGTATAATTTGCAAATAAAACAATTTTATGCTGTGTGACAAAATTACCATATGCGCAATTTTAAATTTTTCAATTAATATGTCACAAATAAAATAAATTTCACATATACGGCAATTAAATTATTATGAAATGTTATACAATAAAAATTATGTGTTTCTTTTATCTGTTAACTAAGGAATTTTCTTGAACTAATTAAATTATTATTCTATTTGAATGGTTTTGAAAATATTGTTATATATTTGTATTGTAGATAGGGGTTTATGGCGCTATTGAGAAATAAAATAATTAAACATTAAAAACTTTTGTGTTTCGCATAAAGTATTATTAATGTTTTTGTTTAATTGTTTTCTGCTGTTTTTTGTGTTCTTATGTTCGTTTTGCATTTTTTCGCAATTTTACTATATTTGGCAAAGAAACGAAAAAAAAGCAACAAAAAATGAAAACTCCCAAAAGTATGACATAATGCAAAAACGTAAAGAAAAGCAGCAAGAAAACATTCTAAAAATGCGCAAAAATGGCGATAACACTAAAAAATACAAAAGTAGCTCAAGAAAAACAGTAATTAAAAAGTTGAGAAAGTCGGAAACTTATCAGACCACCCAAAAATATCTACGGTAAATTTTTGAATGTGCACCTGTATTGATAATTTTGCATTTTATTTATTTAATTTAGTATTGCTTTGTATAGTTCAATGTCGTTCCGTACAATTAACATTCGTTTTTTTGACAAAATGCTTTAATATTTCCGAATGAATAAATTATCACCTGCATATGTTTTTATAGTGCATGTAAAGATACCGTTTACAGCATAAACTTATTAACTATGTCATTGCGTGTGATATATTTAATGTAAATAATCTATTGTTTAATAAGTAACTCCATAAAATATTTAATTAAGTTATTTTTTCGACAAAAAAAGTACAGCCAGTGTCTATTTTATGTCTGAAAGTATGAAGTCCCCTAAACAACACAAGATAAATAAATATGTCTCAATGGACTTATTACTAAAAGCCTTTTTAACACAAAATTTTTTCCAACACAATGGCAATTTTTCCAAGTGTAAATCTTCCCCGAGATTGCGTAATATTTATTTTGTACGAAAAGTAAAGTTGAGTTTAATTTAATAAAAGCCCAGCCACCCCACATAAAATTGTGATTAAATAATTAATTTAATGTAGCAACATTATTTTATTAAAAAAATACATACTATGTACAAAAAAAGAGTATTGAGCGTAGTAGAACATTGTAGAACAAGAAAAAACACACACATCGCTTCTCGATGCAAATTTCGTCAAGTGTTATTGATTTAGAAAGCAGTCTTAAAAATATATATACGCATAGAGAAAAACGCACTTTAAACGCTACCACATTTTATCTTGAAAACACTTTTTCTCAAATAAAGCACTTTCACTCACAACAATGAAACAGGTGCCCGACTGCACTGCAATTAATCACCATATATCACCACCATGGGCCCATATTGACCCATCGTCGTAATGCAGCGTATGCGGTTCGAATAGCTCATGATCGAAATGATGGTCATGGTGAAGGTCGAAATCGTAGTGGTGGAAATCATGCAAATCGTGGTGATCTAGATGAATTTCATGATCGTGATGATCGTCATGATGATGGTAATGATGGTCGTCATGGTGGTCATGGTGGTCATGGTCCTTGTGATGGTGGTGCTTGTGGAATAGTTTGTGCAGGAACGGAAAGTGAATTTTCTTATGGTGGTGATGGTCGTGGTCGTCGTGATGATAGTGATGATCATCATGATGATGGAAATGTGGCAGATGGTGCATGATCTTTTTATGGCCGAAATGCTTGAAAAATATTGGGGTGGCTGTTGACATTGCAACTATTCCAAGTACAAGGAGCTAAATAATTTTAATATAAATTTAATTAAAATTGTGTTTTTATACGCAAAACTTACTATTTACCACTAAGTACGAAGCCATTTTTGGTTGGCACAGCAGTTGGCTAATAAACAGCAGTAATTGTAAAGGCAATGTGACATGCTAAGTTTGCGCTGCAATTCTATTTATAGTTGAATACAAACTCCACCACTTCCTATCATTTGGAAACTAATTAACATATTACAGGATATACGAACGCTTGCTTTTGATACATTTAATCAAATTGGAAATGCGTTATTTGTTGTTGTGTACTGTAGACATGTGCGTAGATTTGGTTAGGGAGGATGGACAGGCAATTTCAATGCAACTTACCTACAATTTACATATATGTTGCTTCTTAATGCGCTTTTTCTACTCGGTTTCATTTTTTGTATGCCAGACACGTTTGGAGAATTTTTACTCCGGATTATGTGTGAAAGAGATTTAAAATTTCATGTAGGTTGTTAATGAAATTATATGTGATTTTCAACACACAAAAATATGCAATGCGGTGAATTTTTATTATATTAATTTTCTATATGTGGTATTAAATGATTGTATTAACATTTCCTATTCATTTGCATTCCAAATATTACATGAACGAATCTTGAATAAGATTTAAAATTGTTGCTTCAATTTATGTTGGTTCAGAGGTGCATCCTATCTGTATCAATTTCTCATAAATTCTCATTGATTAACAGTCATTACTTACTCCAAATATTACCAAATTAGAATGCATGAAAGATTCATTAATAAGATATAAAATTTTTAGCCAGACATGTTTATTCAAAGTTGCATCTCATGTTTACCAATTCCTCATAAAATATTGATTTATAGATATTGTTTACATAGCTCATTTTTAATTAGTGCAAAAAGTAATTTATATTATTAAATTATTAAATCGTAATTGCAGTTCGTTTTCGTTTGCACTTCAAATATTACTTAATTAGAATGCATCAAAGAATTTTCAATTAGGCATGAGATTGATGCTTCGATTCATGTTTATTCAAAGCTGCATCCTATGTTCATTGCTTATGAAAGACTTGGTTTTATTGAATATTGATTTATAGTTATTATTTACTTAGTTCACTTTTAATTAGAGCAAGGTTTCGAGTAATTTTTATATAAAATTTATTTATTGTATTCGCATTTTATACTCGTTTGTATTCCAAATATTACTTAATTAGAACGCATGAAAAAATCTTTAATAAGACATGAAATTGTTGCTTCTCATGTTTGTAATTGCCCATAAAATATTGAATTAGAGGTATTGTTTAATGTCCTTTTTTAATTTTTTAATTAATACAACTTTGAGATAATTTTTATTATCAAATTTTGCATTTCATATATTACTTAATTAAATTGCATAAAAGAATCTTCAATTAAGCATAAGATGAGTGCTTCGACTCCTGTTTATTCAAAGTTGAATTCAATGATTATCAATTCCTCATAAATGACTTGGTTTTATTGAATATTGATTTATAGTTTATTATTTACTTACCTCAGTTTATTTTAAATTCGCTTGCATACCAAAATTGATTAAAAGAATATTCAATTAGACATAAGATTCCTATTTATTCAAAGAAGTATCCTATGATTATTATTCCTCATAAAAGACTATCGCTTCAATGCATATTAATTCATATTTATTATTTACTTAGCTCATATTTAATTACAGCAAATTTTGAATTAATTTTTATTATTTATCCTGTCTGCGATATTTTCAACAATTGTCTTCGCATTTTCTATTCATTTGCATACCAAATATTTATAATTGAGATATAAGATTGTTGCTTCGATTCATGTTTATTCAAAGTTGCATCCAATGTTTATCATTCCTCATAAAAGACTCGCTTTTAATGTATTTTAATTTACTTAGCTCATTTTTAATTAGGGCAAACGTTGAAGTTGCATTCTACATGTTTGACTAATTAAATTTCAATCTAATTTTATATAGGTATGCACTTCACTTTATTGCAATATTTTAAAAACTAGATTAAAATGCAAAAATATATTATAATTAAATTACATTAATCAATCTCCTGAGCACGAATAAAAAGGGTAGTAACAATTTCATAATTTGTCGGTATGTGTTCTTAACTAGCACAAAAAGATTAACAAAACTAGATGAAATAAAATAATTAATTTAAAAAATAGGTTAAATTTGCATAATTTTTATCAATTTTATTGAATCATTCACACGTACATAAGAGATGCAACATTATATTGTTTAATAAACATGCGGTAATACATGATATAAATATAATATATATATTAGCAATAAAATTTACATATATTATAAAATAGTAAACATAATAATGAGTAATAATTTCTTTATTTAAATAATTTATGGATTTCTACAATTTAATCTAAATGTAAATGTAACATGTTTTATGTTGTGTGAGAGTAATTACTATTAAAGAAAGCATTTCTATATTACAATAGCAATAATTGCGCCATAAAATAGAGAGCGTTGTCCAAAATAACCAAATACATTACGTATCAATTAATAGTTTGAATTTTAATGGAAATTTCACTTTAGATTTTGTATATCAGTTTTTTTTATTAATAATCAAAATGCAGTGCAGCAGTGCAGTGCAGCAATTGCAATATGATAGTTGCTTAACATACTCCCAAAAAGTATGTTTCAATAAATTCAATTATGTAAATGTTGTCATTTTTGAATATACAACTAAATACATACAATTTGCATTGCAATTGTTTGCAATTTTTAATCATAATGTATCAAAAATACTATGAATGAATTACATAATAATAAATGTGTATGTTAATGCTATTTTTACTAACAATTACGGTCGTTGATATTTCTATTTGTATTCAATAGTAGGCAATATTTCATAACAATTACATTCATCTCAGTTAAAAAATAAAAAATATTGTTTTATTAGAGGTAAAAATTATTTGTTAAACGGTCGATTTAACACGTTTCAATAATCAGTAAAGAGAAATTTGCAATAATAATTAAGAAAAAGGACATTTGAATCACTTATATTACATCATACGAAACACAATTTTCAAATTGCGATGGCTTTAAATCGGTATATGAAGATTGTAGATCATTTTATTGTGTGTGGTAATGAGTGGTAATATTAATAAAATTTAAATTGCATTCCATATCTTTTTCTGTTTACATAATAAATATTCAAAATATACGGTTGAATGCGACGTCAAAGCTTGTCTAGACTTTCGACATTGATTAAATTCTGTCATGACCACAGCTAAGTTGGCGCAATAACACATACAATATTTGGATTCGCAAGTTAACAAGCCATCAGCATATTTCCTACGATATATAGAATTTACATATATAAGGAAATATGTATAGCGCATTTCATTCAATAGTATACATTCTATAGTAATATTATAATAGCATCAAGTATCTTAACAGCAATTTTTAGTGTTCAACTTACTTCTTTAGCATCTAACAAAATTATAAACATTAAATTTTGTATATGATGGAAATTTTAGCGATTATTTTCGCAAAAATAAAAAAAATGCAAAAAATCTGAGAAAAATTAAAAAAAGAAATAAGCAAAATTTAATGTTTAAGATTTTTTTTCGCAAAAATGAGAAAAACTGCGAGAAAAAATGTATAAAATCAGAGAATACGAAAAAACACGTACAAAATCTCTACTCAAAGGCAACAAGAAGTAAAATTTAATATTTAAGAATTTTTTTCGCAAAACTGAAAAGAACTGCGATGCAAAATGTCGAAAATCTGAGAAAAATGAGAAAAAAACCCACAAATTCTCCATTCAAAGACAGCAACAAGCAAAATATAATGTTTAAAATTTTTTTTTCGTAATAATGAGAAGAACTGCGATGAAAAATGTCAAAAATCTAAGAAAAACAAGAATAAAACCGCACAAATTCTCCACTCAAATATAACAACAAGCAAAGTTTAATGTTTAAGAAGTTTGTTTGGCAAAAATAAGAAGAATTGCGATTAAAAATGTCCAAAAACTGAGAAAAATAAAATAAAACGCACAAATTCTCCATTCAAAGACAACAAGAAGCTAAATTTAAGTTTAAGAATCTTTTTCGTAGAAATGAGAAGAACTGCGGTGGAAAATGTGAAAAATTTGAAAACAATAAGAAAAAATCACAAATTCTCTATTCAAAGACAACAGGAAGCAAAATTTATGTTTAAGAATTTTATTCGTAAAAATGAGAAGAACTGTGATGAAAAATGTCAAAAATATGCGAAAAATAAGAAAAATCCACACAAATACTCCACTCAAAGACAGCTATAAACAAAATGTAATGTTTAAGAATACAGAGAGATAGAAAGAAGTCTGGTCGGCTGCTGAAAATTCTTGCTGATTTACCTATATTTATATTTCTATAATAAACTATATTGAAAATTAATGTTAAAAAATGAGTTAAAGCATTTCGACTTTAGGTTATCATTTCTCAAAATCCTACATCTAGAATTAATTATTTATGTTTGTATATCTATTATAGTTCACCAAGTGATGACGAGTGCAAAATATATGGATTAAAAATATGCAAACAGTTAGTGATTTTTGTTGCATTCGACCGCAAAAGCGACAAATGATGCAAATCTTGTGATGATTGTTTCTTTTTTTTCTCTCTTGAAGAGCGGCTCAAAAACGTTGCTTTTGCATTTTTGATGGAATGCGGATTTCCCAGCAGAGCGTTCGTTCGCGGCGCAGCATCTTCAAGAGTGGTGTTGTGTAGAAAAACGTGCGCAAAACTAATTATTACACAAAGCCTTAATCGCCCCGCCACTCTCCGCATTGTTGCTCGCGTAATAAATTCGACATTATTTAATAATTTAAAAAGACATACATTTGATGCGCGTATTCAAAAACCGCATGGCATGTTTTCTATAATCANATCGCCCCGCCACTCTCCGCATTGTTGCTCGCGTAATAAATTCGACATTATTTAATAATTTAAAAAGACATACATTTGATGCGCGTATTCAAAAACCGCATGGCATGTTTTCTATAATCACGTGTCGATAAAAGTATAATGTAATAGAAAATCACATATGCGGTTTATTAACCGCACGCGACATAAATATATTGTAACATCTATGATTTGAAATTTTATTATAAGTTACTTAAATATTTCATTTACTATTTTATGAATATTAGTATAGTTATTATTTTTAATTAAAATTCGTGTCATTGTTATTGCATTTAACTAGCGTATTTCAGGCAGAAAATATTTGAAATTGTGCTTAAAACATGACATTTAACGTTTTAATTTAATATTGTATTTTTGTTATGAAAATGGCGACTCTAATAGGATATCATATATTCGAAAACGCATTTTTTTGTTTTTAGTTAGATTACCTGTTTATAACAGTTTATAATTCAATTTTTGTTTTAAATTTGTTTTGTTACATACTTTTTAGTGCATATTCCATCCTAAATTATTTTTTAGTGTATAGATTGCAATATTTCATGTTTGTGTCATTATCAGTGCTTGATTAAGGAAAATTGAAGCCCTACGCTAAGGCCTTAATGAGGTGTTATGTATGGAGCAACTTATATATTGTTTGAACAAAAATAAAATTAAGATTGTGTATGGAATGTGAAATGTGGCTTATATAGACAGAATGTAGCAACTAAGATTACATGATCTGGCATGAACTGTTTATTGTAGAGTCGCATGCGCATACTTTTGGCTTTACATCTATGAAATGGGCTTTCTTGGCCAGAAGATGACCGGTTGACATTTTTCCATAACCTTTTTGCGACCCCTTTTTTACTACAGTTAAAATGTTTTTGAGGAATAATGTTACTACTTAGTACTAAAGCTATATAAGAGGAAATCTAATAGTACTTGTGTCTAGTACATGTACCCCCTTGTAGTCCTTGATGTTCTTTGATAGTTTTATGATTGAATGATAGGTAGAGTGTACTTAAAAATGTTTTATTTCGAATGTAAGACCCCTTCACATGTGAGGCTCTAAGCTAGATCTTATTTGGTATACTATATGCGTCTTCATTTTTCAAGAAATTGGGAATTTAAAATGTTCATAGAGCCATTTTTATTCCAACTTATATTTAGACGTATAAATTTAATAATTTATAGTTGAATAAAATTTATATTTTTCTGCTATGTATTATATAAAATATGTATTTTTATAATTATATTAGAGTGTATATGTAGCATTCGCTAAATATTTCACGTAGCGCAGTATCAAAAAATCATAACATTGCAGAAGTTGTTTGCTTTATGATGGAATTTAATGCTGCTGCAATTTTAATATTTAATATGCGTTTAATCCAATTTTACACTCGAAAAGTGTGTACCTAAATGTCACACATTTTATGCAATAATCTTGGTTATAAATATAGTGTTGGTTTATATTAGATTTTTGCAACATACTTTTAATATAGGTAAAATAAAATTTCGTGCGTGACTTTTAGAAAATTGCATTGCATAGCTTTTTTTGAGTTATGGAATATTAAACCAAGCGATGCTCTTTGAAAGAAATTAGACTGCGGTCAGCAAGTGCAGTAGTTTGCATAATAAGTACCTAGATATAGTTAAAAAATGTATTTATAATACTTTAGCATATTTGCTTAGAATGTATAAAAACCTCCTAATTACCTAAGCTCTTGATCAATAATACTTATGTGTTGATATAAATTTAAAACATATTTATTCATGGCACACGTTTCGGTAAATTATTATTATCTGTTCGATTTTAATGATCGACGTGAGTTTATTGTTATTATTGACTTGCTAGTGGAATTGTTATTTTTATCAATTATTTAGTAAGTAGTATGTGATGACATTAAGAATTTTGATCAATACTGAAATGCATATATCTAATATTATTACGGTTTCAAGATAATTGTAAAACAAACATTTTAGTAATATAAACTAGGTTAAATAAATCGGTCTAGAATTCTAATTCAATTCTACATAATGAATGCAAAATAAACTTTGTCAATTTGAATTGATTAAATTAGTCAATGCTTAATTATCTATTGATAAATAGAAATTCAATAAGGACATATTATAAATTTGTTTAATTTTTGTTTAAACTATCATAAAAATAGTAGAATGTATACTAGATGTTGCCAAAGATAAAGAACAAGCAAAAACTTTTTACTAGGCAGCTGGAAGATAGAAAATCGTTTGAGAACATAGTGTTGCAAATCAAGTTGTTAAAAATATGTTGAACAAAAAAATTAAAATGTTTCAAACTGTTTTTGACCCAAAAGAAAACAGAAAGTTTTATTTCAACCTCATATATACAGGAGACTATAGTCTACGATCATTCTCAAATGTTGTCTATTAAATGGCAACTCCTTATACAATACGAAACACTACTTTTCGATAATAAATGTATACAGGATGTTGTCAAAGATCAAGAACAATCAAAATTTTCAATAATTAGTCGGAAGTTGAAAAATTATCTGATACCATAGTGTTGAAAACTAAATTTAGGTTGTGAAAATCATGAAAATGTGTTCAATAAAAAAATTAGGATCCAAAGAGATTTTTTGAGACTAAAAAATGTTATGCATGTAATATACTTATTGTAATATGTACGAGTATATCAATCAAGACCAAGAACAATCTAGAATGTTATAATTGACAGTTGGGAGGTACAAAATCTCTGAAAATAGTGTTACAAATTATGTTTGGCTTGTGAAAATCGCGAAAATATGTTTAAAATACTTATCAATATCAAGTCTTATCCTTGAAACAAAAAAATATATAACAATATTTCATATTCACCTCCAAACATTGTCGATTAAACATAGCAACATCCTGTACAATACAATACAATTTTCATCAATAGCAAAATATATGTGCACATGTCATAAAAATAATGTGCTAAGTTAAAATAGTAGAACTTTTTACAAAAAACTGATATTATGCAAGTTTTCTTCTTGCAGACATAAAACCTTTTTTAAACGATCATATAAAAGTAACACCTACCTTCGAAGGAGTGTGTAATAATATTCCTGTTGATACGAATATAGTCAACCAACAAAGCAAAGTCTTCTATTACGATTCTACAAAAAGTTGCAATATATGAATAAAGTGTAATAAGAAAGTTAGTTTTGAGAAGATTGCTTTGAAAGTCGATAAAAAATTGAAGTTGAAAAACATTTCAATTAAGATTAAAGTTTTTTCTTCTTTACATTCGAAAGATCTTCTGCCAAATCGAATTATAATATAATGATTTTTAAACTATACCGTAAATTGATAATATAATTATTTCATTTTGCTTTCAAGTTTTGCTCAATTTATTTCATTGTACAAACAAAAATTTCAATAGACTAGTTACAATGAAATGAAGTAAATATAATTAAAACTTCGTTATTAAATGCATTTTATGTCAATAAACTGTGCACATAACAAAGTAAATAATTAATTTTTATATTTTATAACTCTTAGTGCGTAAATGCACGTATTATTATTCCAGTTTTTTTTATTAAAAATATATGTATTCTATTTTATTTAGAGGTAAATTCTAAAAAGTATTTACAATTTCATCATCACGATCAAATTCACTATGAATATAGGCTAACGACAACAAGAAATTTACATCTTAATTGTTGAATATTGAATCTTGTTATTACAAGAAAGTGCATGAATAATAGTAAAATTATAGATCCAAGTCTTTACAAAAATATTTAATGTTTTCTTTAAACCTAAACTGTTTGTCATTTTATTTTTATATTATAAATATATCGCCGTAGGTTTAGAATATATAGCCCTTTTGAGTTTTTATTACAATTGTGATACCTCTTAAGCAAACATTTCCAACCTGATGGGAAATCGGAGATTCATAACATTTTTGACCGTTAACTTCTTTTTCTAGTATTTTTCTTAAACCACTGTCTTTATTCATTTGAAAAATGCTTAGTTTGTCCAAGCCCATTACAATTTATACCTGTTCCAATATTCAGATTTGAAGTTAGCTGTGAAGTCAAGGAATTAGTTATGAATCAGTGAGTACTTTGAATTTTATATATACCTATAGATAAAGATTAAGTTCTGAACTAATTTCACCAAGAAACATTGAAAACATGTTTGTATCACCTATTTGAATGTATTTTAATCGGATATATTACAATTACATACATTACCAGAGTACGAAATGGATATACGAAAACTGATGAGACGATATGTACATAAAATACATTTTTTAATAAAAAATGAAATAAATTTTGCTGCAATGCTTTTGTATGAGCAGATTGACGCTTTTCATAAAATATTGCTATTAGTAAAAATTCGTGCTTTTTTTAGTATTTGCAAATCTATTTGAAAAAAGCAGTCGAACAATTTTAATTCAGAGTAATTGGTGACAGTCGTTTCCAAGCATTATTTTAATACAATAGCTGAGATTAATCAAATTGTCACATCTTCTATTATTTTTTACACAACAATAATTTTTCTATCCTATGCATATTGAATTATGGCTGGTCATAAATCTATCACTTTAATAATGGGATATGAGCTGTAAAAATCTAGTTTATTTTTCATTTTCTTTCTGCTAATTATAAGCCCTGAAATTAAGTTCGTAAAAGGTTGTATTATATTTTTAATATGCATGTTAANCTTTAATAATGGGATATGAGCTGTAAAAATCTAGTTTATTTTTCATTTTCTTTCTGCTAATTATAAGCCCTGAAATTAAGTTCGTAAAAGGTTGTATTATATTTTTAATATGCATGTTAATGAGTCAAAAAATAATAAACTGTTAATTATATACCTCTAGAAAATGCGGCAGGTTGAAAGGGAGTATTTTGCATTTTTACACAATACATAAACTATCCTAGTATATTGCAATTTAAAGAAAATGAGACTGAGTTAAATATATGGAATCGTTTCAGGGCCATCTTTTACCATTTCAAAGTTATTAAAACATTTCTTTATTAAGCTTCCGTTTCAAAAATTCGCATTTATACTTACTTATCACTGGATACCATTGATTATGCACCAAAAAAGATATAAATTTGTTTTATCGTGCGAATTTCACTACGTTTGAAA
Organism: Adinopsis sp. GC000173; assembly: GCA_030264715.1. NCBI lineage: Eukaryota > Metazoa > Arthropoda > Insecta > Coleoptera > Staphylinidae > Adinopsis > Adinopsis sp. GC000173. The sequence goes on from JARJDW010013086.1 coordinate 22,271, forward strand.
TATTACTTAGGTATGTTTTATATTACAATATCAACAATTAATCAAATTGTTATAATAGCCGTTATTTTGTTTAATAACCTAATTTATAGCATGCAGCTGTTTTTGTAATGCAGCACTTTATAAATCTGCAGCGGTTAAAGTGTATGCAAGAGTAGCAAAAAAATGTATCTCTGCTTTTATAATGCGAAAGCTTGGTTTGGTTCAGGAGATTGATTGTACTGCATCTATATGAAATAAAGTTACGTTTATTTTGTTAAACAACGACTGCATACCAAACATATCCTATATATATATATATATATATATATATGTAAATAGAATGCAAAGAGTAAAATGTAGAGTGCATCAATATCGGTTCAATATAAAATATTTGAAGCATTTTACTATACGTATTTTTTAGCTAAAAATATGCCATGTAAGCGAACCAATCAATCCAGATAGCTGGCCGTACATATAGGAAAAAATTTGCTTATGTTATTTAATGAATTATTTGATATTGTAGGAAAAATATAAAATTGCAATAAATAAAAGCTACATATAAATTCTTTTTGGAACATTTTCAGTGTGTCGATTTCTAGGAAAGTTATTCGGTGTAACAAAGTTTTGATATAATGCTGGTCTTTAAGTATGTGAGGTTGATGGATTGAATTAAATATTTTTTAACTCTATAATGCACCACCAACTATAAGTTTAGAAAGTGTTTTCAAATGTTTTTATTGAAAAACAATTTGTCGACATTCTACTCATAGAATATGTGCATTTTTATTCTTTTTATAAATGTCACTGATAGAACTAACTGGCTGTTTATTAATGCTACCTAATTTATATAGAAAATATACCTATAATCTATTAAATTCTTATGTTAGTTCGTAAAGTATGTAAACAGTCATAATTCGCATTGGAGCCGCCAATCTAGACAAATGATAAAAATATTTTTGTGAATTTTATTGTTGGTGCCAGTGCCGGATTTGAGCCGATTTGGCTTATTCAGTGCGATAGAGCCCCACAAATATAGCAAATGATTAGAAATACAGCAGTTTTGTGGTCATTGTTAGCCACAATTATCTAAACTAAACTAATTGAATTAAGGTCGATAGAACATGACGTTAAATTGGAAATTTGAACCTGTATTTTAGTTAAAAAAATAAGGTTGTAAGTAACTAAATTTCAATTAAAATCTAAACAAATCTCCGCAGTTTGGTAATTGTATAAGGGTACGCTGATTCAAAAAGTCTAAGAAAGGCTGTTGTAATATATCCAGTAAGTATTAGTAGTCATATCACTCGACTTTTACTTTATAAATACACTCGATGAAGTAAAACAATCCAGGGGAAACAAAAAATAAGAAAACTGTCCTAACAAGAATTTCAACCGCCACCATTGCAATCCAATGCACAAGTGTGCAACCTGTTAGTGATATTTTTTGGACTAGAGTTGTAATATAATTAATATTCGGGTATGAATTGTGGTTGATTAAATAAAACCAAAACATTTAAACAAAAAAATCTCAGTAAGTAAACTAGTATTTATTTATATAAGGGGAAGAGTAATGAATTAAGAACTAAAATACGTTTAAGAAGAATAAAGGTAATATAAAATAATCTAGATGCGGCATATTCCGTTAAAAAAATTCTCGAAAAAAGGTGACACTATGCTGTTGACTCAATTACATACATAAAGCCTAGGCTAATAATTTTCACAAAAAGTCACATTACATTGCAGTCTCAATTACGAGATGCACAAAGTCGAGTCTTATATAATATTTCGCATAGAAATCTCCTTTCGTAGAAATGACCTTTACGTATACAAACGTTGAAGTACAAGATTGAATCGCATACAAGGTATTGCAAGGGCTTATACCTATATGCAAATATATATGTATTAGATATTTTTATATGCCTTATCTGCTTGCAGTTCAACAAAACCATACAATATTAGAAATTTGCTCTTTGCGGCACAGCAAATGTTGATAACTATATTTAATTCTTTGAATAAGAAAATTGAAATTGATATTACAGCAAATCCTCACAACTGTTAAGAAAATATAATTTGATTATTACGCCGAAACAGAAATCTAATTACCTAGTATACATTATTAAAACCATTCATAGAACTTTGTTGAATTCTAAGAATGTTATACAATAAGCGAATGTTTTACACAATATAGCACAAATGAGTAAACGAAACTTCGATTTTTGATTATTTAAACAATTTGTTTATTAGAAACTACTATATAGACAAAATTTAGCAGTTTATATAATTGCATATATTGAAAATAAAAAACCAATTTATTATTATTAACAGCCAATTGGTAGAATTGGTATCTTTTTTTCTTGTATCAGCATATCTTTAATGAAAATTAAACATAAGTAAATTCTTTCTTTTTTGAATCGCCAAACTATTGGATTGTCAGGAAAGTAATTTCGTTTTGATATTAAGCCAAGACGTTTCAAATGACGTTTGCATCTATTAATGTCTTTATTTTGTCTTCATCGGCTTCAACGGGCCTTCCAGAACGTGATGCATCTTCAACAACGAAAATTTGCAAACCAATTTTGACATTGTCGTTCGGTCAATACATCTTCTCCATACAGATCACATAATTTTCGTCTGGCTTGAACTGCATTTTCACCTTTTCGACAATAAAAGAGTAAAATATGCCGAAAATGCTGTTTTCGATCTTGCATCTGTACTAGGGCACCAAACACAAACTATGTCACAGAGTCAAACAAAATTTTCAACAAACAAGCCTTACCTTACATTAGCTATCAAAATATATAATAATTATGCGGATTAAATGTGAAGTTGGCTGTGAAAAATTCACTTGAGTCATCAGTTGAAAAAAAACAAAATTGCTTTCCTAACAATCCGATATAATACTAACATATTAACAAAATAATGTTTAAAATCTGTTATATTTTAATGCATTAAGTTTGTTTGCTTTATATTAAATTAATGCTTCTTATATTAGCTAACGAGGACTATTGGTCACCACCAATTTACTTCGTCGTAATTATCTCTCCTGAAGATGAGGTTGAATCATTAACCTCACAGCATTGGGATTTTAATTATAAACTTGAGTAAATAATGTTCATCCTGTTGCCTCCTGCGAATCAACAATCAATAGGTATATACCTAAATAAATTATTCCACCCCACCAAGCGGTAAAAGTTTTTAAAATATTCAATAAATAAATGATATGTATTCAATATTATTTGTAAGACTAGAAGGCAAAAGTAAATTAAAAATATGTTGCTGGAAATCAAATGGATTATGTTTGACTTATATAAAACCTATCTGCTATTGCGTAACGTAAACATACTAGTATATGTATAATAAAAGCAAACCAACAATAGTAAGTCCAAGTAAGTCTAACCCAATACTAATTTCATAGCACGTCTATAGATAGTAAGTCATGGTGCGGTTTACCTTTAATTTGCATTGGAATCTCCAATATGAATTTACAAACATAGAATGATTAAATACAAATATTATTAAATTGTAAATATTAAACAATTCCTGTATATGACCTGCCTGCGTTTGAAGCTATTACAATTTTATTGTTATTGCCATTATTATGTCATTGTTGTGGAATAATACTTCAGATGTAGACACAAGTACTTGGATTAGATTTAAGTCAAAGTCCATAACACAATATTGACAGTTTCGCGTCGGAAAACAAGAAAATTCTGTACAAGAATTTTATCCCAATGAAAACTTATACATTTTTATGTTTTATGTCACATAATAATGTAATAGATTGATTGTATTGCTCCACGCAATACACCTATATACGATAAATAACATATCGTGTTGTATTTTTATAAAAAGTATTAATCTTTGTTAGGCAACCTAATATATAGAAGCATTGCTCTGTTGATGACATACGATAAAAATATATAGCAATAAAAATAAATTTGTATATAAAAGATATTGTTTCAAAAATGTTGAAACGGCTGACATTGTATTGTAGTCTAACAAATTTATATACACACTTAGTTACGTTTAGTAGATTTTTTCCAATTTATATAATAAAAGATTAGTCTGGGATCGACAATCATCTCTTTCGTAACAAAAATTTGTGTGAGTATTTTACGAAACAAACTAAAAGTAAAAAATCGATTGAAATCATAAAAATAATCTTTATTAGGCAACCTAACACAAGGAAATATATTGCTCTCTTGATAACATAAGATTAAAATATAATTCATTGCAATACAAATCAATTTAGGTAGACATATAAAAGGTATTGTTTCAAAAATGTAACGGCTAAAATTATATTGCAGTCTAATAAATTGATAAACACACTTAACTAAGTTCAGTACATTTTTCCCAATTTATATTCGAAGCATGATTAGTGTCTATTTGAATAAGAGATTAATATAGGATCGATAATCATCATTCTATGCCAAAAATTTATGTGAATATTTAACACAACAAACTAAATATAAAAAATTGATGGAAATAATTAAAACAATCTTTGTTAAGCAACTTAACACATGGAAATATTGCTTCTTTGATAACATAAGATTAAAATATATACTTTATAGCAATACAAATCAATTTAGATAAGCATATAAAAGATATTGTTTAAAAAGTGTTGTAACGGCTGAAATTATATTGCAGTCTAGTAAATTGATAAACACACTGAGCTAAGTTCAGTACATTTTTCCCAATTTATATTCTAATATTGATTCCAAGCATGATTAGCATCTATTTGAATAAAAGATTAATCTAGGATCGACACTTTTTTTCATAACAAGAATTTGTATGAGTGTTTTATACAATAAACTAAAAATAAAAGGTCGATAGAAATCATACAAATTATTCTTTGTTAAGTAACATAATATATGGAATGTTGAAATGGCTAAAATTAGATTCAAGTCTAAAAAAAATATAAACACAGTTAGCTAAGTTCAGTACATTTTTCCCAATTTATATTCCTAGCATGATTAGCATTTTTTTGAATAAAAGATTAATATAGGGTCGATATTATTCTTCATAACAACGATTTGTAACGACAAAAACGTAAAAAAATGTAAAAAAAATAGTTTTGTTAGGCAACCTAACCTAGAAAAATATTGATGACATACAATAATAATATATAAGAATAACAATCAACTTTGTGATCTCATTTTGTCTGATCCCATTTAGCACTGTCTTATTTATTCTCGGTCTCAATTATCCAAAGTCTTTTCTATCCGTGGTCTCATAAGTCTACGGTCTCTAATATCCGTGGACTGGTCTCAATCGTCCGGTCTCAATCATTCAGGTCTCATTCGTCCTACAATCATATGAAAGATTTAAAAATGTTTGAATGGCTAAAATTATATTGAGGTCTAGACAAAAATTTTAAACACACTTAGTTAAGTCCAGTACATTTTTCCCAATTTACATTCCAAGCATGATTAACATCTTTTTAAATAAAAGATTAATCTAGTATCGATCCGTTCTGTTCTTCATAACAATTTGTGTGAGTGTTTTACACAAAAAAAACTGCAATAAAAGTAAAAATCGATAAAAATTCAAGTATAATTTATATCACTCAGCATGTTACTGTAACAGAACGTTAGATTCAAGGTGAACAAAACGGTTTTGTTTTCTTATTTATTACAATTCTTTGTAGGTTGTAAAAGAAATTACAATACAGCTGGCAATCAAATGCTTTTTGATAAATTATGAACATACTCACAATATATAACGCTGAATGGAAAATGTTTTTTGAACGGGGTTACTTAATTGCAAGAAGCATCGCATGAATGTGACATGGATTATTCTCTTACAATATGTGGTTTGAAACAATATAAACAATGTCGGAAAATTATTTCAACTTGCGCATGGTTAGGATGTTAATTGGTATTATAAAGTAATTTCGCTCACAGAAACGATATTACGCTACAAAAAATAATTAAACAACACAAACAATCAAGGCTTTGTTACAGATGTTATGGACAAGTTGAGTCGATTTTTAATTATTCTCGCCTATTATCGATTATACCTGAAAGCCAAATAAAAAAAGTTCACACAACTAATAAATTACATTACGAATTGCATATTCACAAACTGAAATGTCATTAACTAGTTTTGAATGAATAAAAAACATAGATATATCTAAGTGTAAAAGTTTCTGGAGTTATTCGGTGGGGAATTCAATCTATTTCATATATGAATATGTAGGAAATTATAATTAAATTGTTAACATAAGTTGTCTTTGTAAGATTATTAAAATAATCAGAATGAGATGTATTTTAATGCCATTATAATTCAAGTAAATTCCAAGCAACAAGAAGGAAAAGTTTCCGCAGTTGCTTAATATTTGAAATACGATGGTGCATCATTCAACTGAAATATCAAGACATATATTTACATATTACAGAAATTAAATATTTATTCGCCCGTCATCAATCATACTTATGAATGACTCTTATTTTTAAATCATTTTGTTTCTTTTTCCGCGTTCCACGGCGCTTTTCATGAAATAGGGAAAATTAAAAGAAATGAAAGCATTTATTTAAAAAAATGCTTTATATAAAAACAAAAGGCTAAAACACAAATTCGCCAAGGCGTAATATTAAAAAATACTTTAAAGGTGATGCATTGGTATGTATTTATAAAAGTTAATTAATTTTCATATGAAATATTTTGATTTAATTAATTTTAATGTTTCGAATAAGAATTTGTAATGAAAAAATGATACAAATAATATGAAATTAAATTCTACGTTAATATTTATTTATTAACAAACAAGAAACTGAAACTGGAAAAATTATAATTTGTAGAACTATTCTACAAGAAAATTCATATAATAATGAGATGAATTCTTGGAGAAAATTGTTGGTGCATGAAAGAAAATGAAAACCAATCTTAGTTTCTGTGTAATGCTGCAAGTATGTATATCTAAAATATGTAAAAAATTTCATTTCACAAAAATGTTGTTTTGAACTTTACATTATGAAAATGCAGAACTAAACTAATGGAAATACCAGTAATATACAATTAACTATATTATTTATTATTGTGTTCAATTTTTTGACAATT
>JARJDW010013090.1:0-17086 GCA_030264715.1 Adinopsis sp. GC000173
AAAATGTAAATGTATGGGTTTCCAACCCCCAGCATCATTAAGTTAAATACGGTTTAAATAAAAGTTTGCTATTAAAAAAATAGTGCGAAATGATGTACAGTAAGAATGCAATAGATAGTACTAATTTCTGTTTAAAAAATTTGTATTAACTGAGTTATTACACTTTTTTTATTTCTCAAACGGACAGAACTTTCCGGTAGACCTATTTAGGTATATTTAGGTTATTCTAACTTATGTTGTGATGATTAAAATGCAAACGGTTGTAAGAGGTGGTTAATAAAACTTATATTTTTACAATTATCAAGGTTTCGGCCACCAGTTTGTAGCCATCTTCAGTGTCTTTTGTAAGAAGATGATAAAACAAAGATCCTGAAAATAACCACAAGCTAGTGGCAGAAAGATGGATAATTGTGAACATATAAATTTGATTAACCACTTTCTCTCATCATTGGCGTTTTAAACACATTGCCATTACATATTCTACGAAGGGTAAAAGCGAATATATATTTACGTTATTCTAACTTGTGTTGTGATACTTCTTGAAACATAAACGATCTGTTTGACTTCATATTCTTTTTTACCGAACATATAGCTGCAGCTGAATATCAACGTTTTATGGCAGGAATGATGCAGAACTTTAAATTTCATCCCTGCAACAAATGGCAAAAAACATATGCCGTTAATTAATTACTCGCTTAAGATTTACGTTCTATAGTAAACACAAAGAGTAAAACTATAAAGTAATTAAATTGCAGTTGGATGGCATACATGTTGCCATAGGAAAACTTTCACAAGCATAGTATGAATGAAATTAATGTACCTTGCATTGATAAGGCTACACATGGCAACTTTAAGCATATTTGCGTTGGTCTATTGTAAAGTTCGCACTCCATGCTCCATTGCGGCTTCAAAACCGATCCGAATGTTTTTGACTCTGTTATATCAACGGTGACAAAGGTGCCAGCTTTAATGTGCTGAACACGGCCATTTTTAAATAAAATAATTGGTGGCTCAGATTCATAACGAATCTTACACTAAAATGATAAACAACAAAGATAGATTGATAGAGTGATACATATGTTCTCTCTAATTTTTTTTTCAAAATGCGCATTGTAAATTATGTGAAAGCAAGCTGTACAATCATTTTATTTGGAGAACAAAAAAAAACATTTTTGTAATGTTAGTAGAGTAGAGAAATAGCCGCAACAAAACAATAGTCTCCTATAATATGTTTAAAAAAACATTAAGTGTAAAAATGATAAAACTGTATAACCACGTACGAAACATTATGTAAGCTGATATAAATATTGGAAAATGACTATAATTATCCAACAACTAAATTAACATCTCATTCATATAATCATTTGTATTTTTTATGAAAATTGAAGTGAGATTACATATATCGTCGGTGCACAAGAAAAGTGACACATTATAAAATGTTCATAAAAAAATCTAATTTTATCAGAAAAAAAAACGGCATAAAGATAGTTCATAAAATACTCCGTAGAAAGTGTTTTCTGAGAAGTGTCAAAAGTTTAAGAAAGGAAAAGGGTGGCCTGTTTAACTTGGTCAAGTTAATAATAGTGATTTAAATGGATATTAAGTATTATGGAACCAACACAAACAAGAAAAATTGTAACATTATAGAAAATGTTCAGTTAATTACACTTTGAAAATGCATACTATTATATTAAAATCGTTCTGCTGAAAAATGAGAGTTTTTGAGTTGTGTCACTTTACTTGTGCACGGTCGATATACGTTACTGTGAAAGAACATCGGTCGAAAAAATGAAAAATTTAATCGAACATAAGGTAACATGGCGTAACCTATCCAAATCAAAAATCTCAAAGCCTACATGTTTGATGCCAGACAAGTTCGGACTAAATGTTCTTATATTCGACAATAATACCATTTTTGAAGCGCATTATAATTCTAATAGAATCAGAAAGAGCCTAGAAAACTTTTTAGTTAAGTGCATGTTTATTTTCTGCACTACCCTGTATCGTGACAGAGGTCTGGAGATACTTTTATTCAACATTCACTGTCAAAGTACAGTGAATGTTTCGTACATACACCAAAAGCTCTGCATTTTTCGCTCTTTCACAGTAACATATACACCCAAACTCTTTTACACGGTTTATTTTTACAACAATTTCAAATAACACGGTCGACAGTTTAACGTCTTTCTGGGATTTGTTGTTTCATTGATTAGATTATATATATATGAAATTCATATAAAAGGTAATATGATAACACTGAGAAGGAATGTGATATTAGTGATTATTAATTGCAATTAAGATAATTTGTATTATATATCAGTAATTTCTGATAATCATAACCGTTTTGATTGAGACATATTGTGATAAACTTACTTTTTTCAGATGCCTATTATGTATGTTATAATTTAAGTTTTAGCTTTCTGCATGTTACATGTATTTGTCATGGATCCTCATCAATATTATTGCTATTATTATTATTAATATTATTTATTCATTGTTATTATAAATTATTACTATTATTTCAATAGCAACGTATAACAAAAATAAACATTCACCAAATGCAGTTATTAAGGCTTTCCAATTCATTATCTATCGCTCTCAAACAAATGCGTTCGCATTTGGGTACATCTTTGTTTACTTTGCACATTTTTTCCAATAGCAATACCGAGAATAAAACTCTGGACCCTTATTAAACTATCACCCTCACCATCATTACTAATCGCACTTAAAAATTCAGATTTATTGAAATTTTAAGGCAAAACTGATAGAATAGAGCAATTGTAGCATATTACGATACTCAAATTATTCGACTATATAATCAATTTTATAAATTCAACTTGTGAAAATAAATCTATCGAAACAACAAATCGCGTTTCAACTTCAACAACAATTCAATATCATCTGTAGCTTCGTTGTTGGAAAAAGCATAAGTTGAAGGTATTGTTCTCATCATTTCAATTACGCAACAAAACGAATCACCAAATTGTGGATGTGCTGTGGTGATTTCACACCTTACGGTCATTACATTACATCCATTGGAAACCTCCAACCTTCGAGAGCGCACATCATTAATCGTCATCGATTGAAAATTGTATAATATAATTGTATAATATTTTTTGCCAACCGAAAAAAGTTAGGAAAGCGCATTTTTAAATAATTTATAAAAATTTTAAGCAAAGGTTGTTAGTCACTATTGATGTGTGTCACTTCTGCGCTCCTGAATAGAAGAAGTCAAAACAACAGGGTTTTTATTCAAGCCAATTTTCCCTGTAGATAGACACAAATACATTAATAAGAACTTTTAATAGATAATATATTTTAGACATAAAACGAGCTAATATAGTTCCTTGTGGAACTAGGTGTAGTGTAAGAGTATAACAGTAAAATAGCCTAGCCTCTCACTGTATGTTACACAGTGATGCGAAGCAAATATAATAAGTTGTAAATAATGTAAATAATGACTTAAAAATTTAATTAAAAAAAATAGAGGAAGTTGCCATTATTCGTAAGGTGTTATAGAGGCGATGGTTATAAAGATTTATTTTCAATTGCTCAGATTTTGTTATAGTTTTGCGTATATTTTTGCTGTTTTTTGCATTAAGGAAATTGAAAAATCTACTCAAATAGTATAAAAATTTACATAAATCGACAATTCCAAGACGTGTACCTAGAATTTACTACGCAATTCACGTATCGCGGTTCTAGTTACAGTGCGTTATTGGATATTATATTTGTTGATAATTTCAGAAACTTGAGCACGCAATTTTTATTGTTGATAACGCAACAGCTTATGTGATGATTATTACAATCACAACCAGAAGACGTTATAATTACGCAAATTATTATTCAAAAAGATGCAAACCGGGATAGTCGTTTATTATTAGTGAGCTATTATCAGTTAGTGGATGATTGCAAATCATTTGGGGTTGAAGATGTCGATGTTACCATAATAGTATCGTAATGGTTACCTCAATAGAAACATTATGGTTGGCTACAACAGCAATATTGTTTGGTAAGTCAAATTTAACTATTTTCTAATATCAAGGAATTGTAAAGCTTGGCAGTTTTGTAAACGAACTGGTGGTTACCAGTGAGTGCTTTAATTCTAAAATCCTCAAAATATTTGAAACTATGTGAATGAAACAAACACGATCTCTATGCCCACCCTTAACGTACGTTGTACGTAAAAAATACTAAATAATGCATTCTATTATAAAATTTCTAAAGCAGGTGTAGTTAGTTTAGAATTATCAGTTAGTAGATGATCGCAAATCGTTTAGGGTTGAAGTTGTCGGTGTTACCAAGATGTCGTAATAGATTCTTCAATAGAAACATCATGGTTGGCCACATCGACAATATTTTTTGGTAAGTCAAATTTAACTATTTTATAATAACAAAGTATTGTAAAGCTTGGCAATTTAATAAACGAATTAACCACCAGTCAGTGTGTAATTGTAAAATCCTCAAAATATTCTGAGCCACGCGAATGTAACGAACATGATGTACGTAACATATTATAATAATAAAGAAATATATTCTATTATAACATTACTAGACTAGGTGTAGTTCAAAAGACATTTCTCGTAATTATAAATGTGATTATTCATTAAAATAAGATTTTTATATGATTAATTCATACTAAATTGCTTTCTTACATATTAAATTTGTACTGGATTTATCCATAAGCCGAACCTCTAGCTTAGAGCTTTGAAGTAAAACATTTTAAAATATATTCTGACTACTATAGCTTAGTTTTTGTTTCATTAAGCTTTTTAGCCTCACTTAAGGAAAAATGCAAACCGCCCTCTTTTTGGTCAAAATAAAGTTCATTTTAAACATGTTAGAAAGCTAAAAGTAAGCCCATACAACCTTCCAATCAAAAGTTCATTCCAAATCTTAGTAAATACTAAGGTAATTTTAGTTGTTACCACCTTCTTTATTATATATCCATTTTACTTTTTTCAATTTTTAGAAATCATAAAGGTTTATTCATAAAAAAAGAGGCCCTTCTACGCTCTTGGCCTACTGCTTCTGTGTTTCTTAATCCAGCACTGACAATACCCCTACATGTATTTTGCTCGTTTTCTTAATTTTTTAATACTTAATTGTAATATACAATACATTTAAATAGTATGTTAGATGTAAATACTTTCAAGTACACAAGTTACTATGCATTCCTTGTTTACTATTTAGTGGAACTGCATATTTACACAAATGGAGTTGTATACATATAACAAAATGCATATAGACAAGCAGGTCAGGCGCAAATAATTGATAAGTGATTAGTGCAAGAAATACAAACGCCTCTGGCAACAATGAAAATTTTAGTGCGCTCCTGCACACACGCGCAGCTTAGAGAGAACATTAAATGTGACATAATCTTACAACAGCTTTGTAAACTTGTTTTTGTATTTGAGCCACAGCGCGTATGTAATAGATTCCCGGCGGCCCAAATCGTGGCTGCAAATACATCTCTTCTTTATCGTTGAATTGCGGTAGTTTTTCAACCTGCCGATTTCCTATATAAATATTGATTGGAGGAATATCATCGAATCGCAAATTGGAAATAATATCGAACCTTTTAGGATACTCCATCGTACGCCAAGAATAGATCCACCGCAATTACCAGATTTCTCCAACGTTTCATAGTAGAAATGATAGCTTTTCCTGATATTTATCGCTTGATTGCTGGAAATTTAAATAGTATCATTTGATTGCATTGCTATGCTTTCCTATTCTTACCAATCGAAGATTTTAATCTGACAGCGTGGCGCGCGTTTCTCGCGATTCTTGTATTCTGCAAAATAATTGAATTGGTATTAATTCTCATAAATTAAAATCTACCTACGCTTCGATTCAATAACATTTAAGCTTGATATTGAAAGCGAAAATGTTTGAATTATGATCAGAAATGTGATTAGTTTCATTTTCATGAAAAATTAATGTTTATTCTGATAGTTATGGTAACAGATTTGAACACAGGTTGTTGTTCATAATAAATAAACATATTAATTGATTAATTATTTATTTATATGCTATATATTTATTTTATTAATTATTTTTATAAGCAACGAAATAAAATAGCTGTGCGTTTGAATTTAGCGCGAGAAACAAGCAGATATTCAATGCCCAATCAACGCGGAGCTTTATTGACCATGACGCATTTCTTATTGCGCAGTTCTTAGGTAATGACGTTAGACAGCTGTCAGTATTTGTGATTTTCGTTGAATATTTACCCAATATTATAATATACAATTAGTGTGATTTTAAGAAATAATCAAGAATGTCCTACGCTTATCTATTTAAGTACATTATTATCGGTGATACCGGTGAGTGAGCACATTTATGCAAACATACGTTATATGTTATTTATCCAAATTGAAAATGTCATTTGCAATGTAGACAATACCCTTTGTAATAAAAATGTTGATGATGTATTTAATTTGCATTACACAGGAGTTGGAAAATCATGTCTGCTGTTACAATTCACCGATAAGCGTTTTCAACCGGTGCACGATCTAACAATTGGCGTGGAATTCGGTGCCCGCATGATTACCATCGATGGTAAACAGATTAAACTACAAATATGGGATACTGCCGGACAGGAGGCTTTCCGCTCGATCACGCGTTCATATTATCGAGGTGCAGCTGGTGCTTTATTAGTTTATGATATAACACGACGGGAGACATTCAGCCATCTCACTACGTGGTTGGAGGATGCTCGACAACATTCCAACTCGAATATGGTTATAATGCTTATTGGCAACAAAAGGTGCTACAATCTTACTACATACTATCCAAATCTACACCATTTTACCTATCTTCATCTAAATCTAATGATTACAACGATATGCTGTCTAATTAGGAACATTCCAATTAAAAAATAATACATAACAACGTTTAAAACTCCTTGAGGGAAATTAGTAGCATAGCATATTATGATATCATTAGTATTTCTGCTAAAAGAGAAACTTATCGAGTCTTGTATGCAGAAATTTAAATAAAAATGTAAATATTTTATTTATTGCGATGTAGGTAATTGGATTGTTAAGAGATGACGCACAATATTTTTTATATTTGACTCATTAAAACATCGTAAACAACAACAAAATAATAATTTGTTGGTTTTTTTTTTGAATTGTAGTGACTTGGAGAGTAGACGTGAAGTGAAAAAGGAGGAAGGGGAAGCATTCGCAAGAGAACATGGACTCGTCTTTATGGAAACGTCGGCTAAAACCGCTGCGAACGTGGAGGAAGCCTTCATTAACACAGCAAAGGAAATCTATGAGAAAATACAGGAGGGTGTCTTTGACATCAACAATGAGGTATATCGAAATGCATTTGGCGTCGATTTATATACGACTACCAATTGATTTATTTATTTAGGCGAATGGTATCAAAATTGGACCTCAGCATTCACCAACGAATCCATCATTGCCGGGCGCAGGTGGAAAGGATGGATCGCAGGGCGGCGGATGTTGTTAGAGAAACAGTTTCCTACCAAATATGGATTTTATTTGTAAAGGCATAAAAAGCCACGTGCAATGTGGTATTTCAAATGATTTTATTACATAAATTAATAGCATATAATTCAAGCCAAAACAATAAAAATATATTGACACGCACTTTAGAATTTACCAAAATGTTTGGATTTTTTAGTTAATCAACGTAGAACAAAAAATATATTTATTTTTTACTTAAGACGCATTAATTTATGTAATAAACGAATTACGTTTATTGTGATTTTATTTTTCAATGTGTTGTATATTTATGTATCGATAATCCAAATAAGAGTATAGTGCAGATTTTATTGTTTATATATTATGATTTTAGAAGATAATATTTTTATTTACGCAATTACATCTCACACTGGTTTGTTTTTTTTACAAATGTAATCTTTAAAACTTGTAATCTTAATGAATAAATTTGTAATCTTACCTTTTAGCATTTCCATTCCGATGAAATTGTAAGTAAATGTCAATTTGGTTAATAATTTGATTCATTGTAATGCTTTAATAAAATATCTATTCATCATTAAAAACATTAGTATAATTGTTTTTTTTTGAATAAGAGTTGTGTCGTAAATGTGCGCGTGTGGAGCCAATCACATTCACTCTTTCAATGCGATGTTGGCGAAAAAAAAAACGTTATTTCCGTTCAAGATGGCTGAAAGAACCGTGCTCATATCACAGCAATTATTAAAACCGATAAAATTGCTTAAATGGAAAGTGACGGAAGGCAATACGATGTCAATCGGTCGCGTAATTCTCCTTTATGATTTTGATGGGGCCACGAAGGAGGAACAACGTAAATTAAAGTCAACACAGGCTGGAACAGTGCATAAGTTAATCGCAGCGGAAGGCGCCATTATTCAACCTGGGTGAGCTTTCATTTGATTTTGCGCGGGAAATACGTATTTCGCGCGATTTCATTTGCAATAACAATCTTGGCACGCTCTAAATGCGTAGAAAACATTAATATTGTGTAATAGATACGAATTATTGTCAAACTACACGATGACAGCAATTTTTAATTCATTGTTTTTGAAAATCGTTGACCTAACCTCAACTTTTTGTTTATTTACATTTTTTATAGAGAAACATTGCTTGAATTGAAAGCATGCATACATCCAACCGTTATGAAAGATATGTGTGCCGAGTGTGGAGCTGATTTACGCAAAGATGACATCAATTCAACTGCTTCCGTACCGATGATACACGCAATTCCCGAACTCAAAGTCAGTGAAGAGGTAATGTCGGCTAAATATTAATTAAATTTACCAATTTGCTATGCAGAACAATGCATAATAAACGTAGTATATATGTTAATGATTAAAAATGTGTCAAAGTGAAATGTTAGTTTGAAAATTTCATTCATTTCCAGCAAGCACAAAAACTTGGGAAAGCGGACGGAGATCGTCTTATTAAAGATCGGAAACTGGTACTGCTCGTCGATTTAGATCAAACCCTCATCCATACTACGAACGATATTATTCCACCGAATTTAAAAGATGTTTATCACTTTCAACTTTACGGTCACAATTCACCATGGTATCACACTAGACTTCGGCCTGGCACGCACGAATTTTTGAAGAACGTTTCCGTACTATACGAATTGCATATTTGTACATTCGGAGCGAGGAACTATGCTCACACGATCGCAACGTTTCTAGATAACGATGAAAGCTATTTTGCCAATCGAATTTTATCGCGCGATGAATGCTTCGATCCAACGAGCAAAAAAGCAAATTTAAAGTAACGCAATAATATAATAAATAGTAAATCAAATTTAGAATTAATTTCATCTACATTACAGGGCGTTGTTTCCATGCGGTGATAACATGGTTTGTATAATTGACGATCGTGAGGATGTTTGGAATCACGCTCTCAATCTAATTCACGTAAAACCGTATCATTTCTTTCAACACACAGGGGATATAAATGCACCACCTGGTTTGGATAAACACGATAATGATGAGAAAGGCGGCGTTGATTTAACGAATATCAAAAGCAGCAAGAAGGAGAAGTTAAATGGAAAGAATGAAACGGTGAAGGAGAATGGATTAGATGTGGCGAGTTCAAATTATGTCGATAATACTAATCAAAATAGCAATAATGATGCCGAAATTACGAGCGATGAACAAAGTAAAACAACCGAAGATAAAACGAAGGATGAGGAGGAGGCGGAGGAGGAGGAGGAGGTGGTGGAGGTGAAAACGAATAATAATGAAGAGGAGGATAAGGATAATAAAGAAGAGAAAGTAAAAGCAAAATGCGATGATGGTGAAGATAATGAACCAAAAAGTGACAGTTCTAGTGAGAATGCAAGCAAAGATGCACAAGGTTGTGCCGAGAAGAAAGAGGAATTGATTGAAATTGATGACTCGGATGATTATTTAATGTATTTAGAGGATATTCTAAAGCAAATTCATAAAGCCTTCTATGATGAATTCGATAAAATGGAGGCAGGTAACGTGCCTGATCTAAAAGAAGTGATACCAAATGTACGAAGCCAAATCCTAAAAGGTACAAAGTTAGTTTTTAGTGGCTTAGTGCCTACGCATATTAAACTAGAGCAATCGAAAGCTTATCAAGTAGCACGCAGTCTTGGCGCGCTCGTCACGCAAGACTTGGAGGATGATACAACGCATTTAGTCGCTGTGCGACCAGGAACCGCTAAAGTGAACGCCGGACGGCGGCGTAAACATCTAAAAATCGTTACGCCTGATTGGCTATGGTGCTGTGCGGAACGCTGGGAGCACATCGAGGAAGCGATATATCCATTAAATAGTAAAGGATCAAAAAACAGACATCCACCGCCGCATTGCAGCAGTCCGGAACATGCACCAAACTATCCCGTGCACGACACGCCGGGAATCAGAAAAAGGACGCCGAGCGGCCGATTTATGGATACGATAAATCCGTTAATGTCCTTTTCTAGTGATGATATCGCCGATATGGATAAAGAGGTTAATATTTTATTGCTTTTTTTATGGCCATTTTTTATATCCACAGTTTATTTACATCGTTATTATGTTAAATTTATGCACAATGTTTTATTCTTGGGAAAATCATTACAAAGCCTCATTAATTAAACATTAAAAGTAGAATAAAAAAACGTAAATTAAAAATTTATCAGAATGTACAGGAAATAGCGCCTACATTTCAAACATTCCAGGCTGTTCAACACTGATATAGTAAACTTCCTTAAACAAGATAAAAAAATATTTTTAGGTCAGATGATTAAAGCTATTTCGCATGTTCCAAAAGTTAGGTGCACATCGAGGCAATGCAGGGAGGACTTTTGTTCAATAATGGCTTATATAAGTCGTGCCAAGCGCACTTTAGTTTATTTGCTAAAGCTGCGAATGCATCAAAGAAAAATTGCAACTTTCATGTCGTCTACACGTGTTTGTAATCCAGTGTGAATAAACATTTCAAAGTTTCCAATAAAAGATGTAAATAAATATTGCGAATCGCGGTTCTATAGTAGTCCGTAAACATTTAAACAATTTAAGTAATTCAATGTATAATTAAATTGATTATATTTGTTGTACTCACGTGGTGAACCATAATAGATTAATAAATAGAAAAAAAATTAAAACTCTTGATTAGTTCATTAGTTCTTGTGAAATAATCATTTGTTTTATTTTTTTCTATTTATCAATGTATAAATGTTACCATGACGCGTTGACAACACAAAATGTTCAGCTTTACGCGAACGATGTTTTAGGTATTAAAAATCAGAACTAATAGCAAATACATTAACGAGGAAATTATATGGACTTGTTTACATAGACATAAATGAAGATCAATATGCAAATAAGACTAAAATGGCTTAGAGCGAGTGATTTTGTATTTTGTAAAGCACTAAAAATTTTACATAATTATTTTTGTTTTTACCAATACAAGCCTTGTTTCTGTACAGCAATATTTGCAGTTCTCGTATTTTTAGGAATCTAAAGGATTTTTCTTTAGTGAAAACTAAAAATTTAAAAGAAAATATTAATTATGAAAGGCAGTCTAATAAAAGCCGTACACTCATTACACGAGTTGCACGAGGAATGGAGTTATTCAAAAATGGATGATCATTTTAGTTGTAAATCGCGCATGGATCCACAACCCTATCTATAGTTACGCTTATCCATCTGAATGAAACCGACTTTCATGACTATCTTACTTGAGGTTAGAAAGTGAAAAATCTAGATGTTGATGTGTTTCCCATCCAAATATTGATATGTAGTATTTGCAGTAGGGGCGAGCATTATCATACAATATTTCTGACAAGCGTTTTCATAGTGCTGGAAGAAACTTCCAATTCTCAGTTCGGGTTCTGGGTTTTAGTGCGTTTTGCCCATACAGAAAAGTAGGGAGGAATTATCTTAAGCAGGTGTGAAATATAATGTAAACAAATATTGCTATCAATGTTCGTTTCCTTCTACAGCACGTTAAATCGACATTTTTGTTTAGATTAAGTAGCACGTCCGCTTAAGATAATTCTTCTCTACTTCTCTGGTTGGGCGGCTAGCCGCAAAACCCAAATCAAGAATAGAAATTTTCCCCCTGAATGATTGTGGTTTACACTCAAAGACGTGGATTTCATACAGACGAGAAAGTATAGGACTGTACGGTTGTGGGAAAAATCGTCCCATCCCCAATGGGATAAATTGTAGTGGGTGTTCTCTTTATATTTGACTAAAGCCTTAATTAGCAATGACCATAAAATCCCGTATAAAATTACTATTTTTTACCTTGTCGAAGGAAGTTTGTAGCAGATCTTTGTTTCTTGCGGACCCTATTGTGATTTATTGCAATATCTAAGCTATTACATGAATAATATTATTGTTTTAGGTTGAGGACATCCTAGATGATGAAAGCGATGAGAGTGAGGAAGAGCCACCCCAAGCGCCTGAGGATACAACACCAAAAGAAGAGTTGAAGAAGGAGGAAGAAAGCAACTCTTCTAGTAGCAGTTCGGAAGAATCGCTTACCGCGGAATTTCCTCGCGGATTCAAACGTGCCCATGCAGTCGATGAAGTAATCGATGAAGATGAATTTCCAAGTACAAAGTTTCGTCGCGGTGAAAAACTGGATAGTGATCTAGACTTTGATTCAAATAGTGAAGGAAGTACGGAAGCGCCAGACGAGGTGGATGATGGCGAATGGAATATGATGGGCGCCGCGCTCGAACGTGAATTTCTATCTAATAATTAAATTAATTCTTTTCCAAAGTTTTTCATTTCTTCGCCAAAACGCGTGAACGATTAAATATATTTTTTAATAAATTACGATATTTTTTTATTTAAATCTTAATTGATTAAAAGACTTGTTATAAAAGACAGTATTATTTTTATAGTTAGCTTTTAAAATGTTAAGAGAAAGAAAAAATTGTAAAATAAGCGTGTTATCATCGTGTATGTATAGGTTGTTAAAAGTAAAATCATGTTTGAAAATATACATAACTAATTATTTACTAATTTACAAAATAACAAATACATTATACAGAGTAAGGCTGGTCTTTACCGTCTTCGTGATATTTATAATAATTCTCAACATGTGAGAAATCTTTCTTATCCTCCTGCCAGCCACGTTTTGGTGCTTCGTCGTACTTAAATATTGACGGCCTTTTACCAAATGCTTCATTCACCTTATCAATATGTTCTCTATATTTGCTGGCAACCACCTTCTTTCCCGTCAGGGGATCTGTTGTATCTCCAAGCGGGTAAATAATTTCTTTCACTCGGTGTGTGATAAGGGTGGTTAATTTATTTGGTAATACTTCGATTAGAGCTATGTCACCTGTTTTACACTTCTTCTCGGGATCATGTGCATATACATAATCAAACTGATTGAAATACTAAAACGAATTTAATAAAATTAGATGTATTAAAAATTTCGTAATAACATAACCTCTTACCGCTAATAAATTTTCATCCAACAATAAGCGTTTCACTTTAAATTTTGAAGCGTTTGCTTTCACACACGGTATACATTCACCAAGTAACATAAACGTCTTGCTAGCAGCCTTTAAAGACATTTTAAGACGAAAATTGTTTCAATTAGTAAAAACCTCGCCGACCTGAGCACAACGTGCATAGAAAGTTGCCTACAGTTGGCTACATAAATGTGCAGTTATGGCGCGTATTATTTGAATAGTCAGGAGTAGGGGGTAGTTGTATTTATAGCCGGATAAGTAGAAATGTAAATCAGCATAGGTTTGTAGGTATACATATGATATCTATTTAAATCCCGTAATTTGGGATGTTAATTATGAAGGCTATACAGCTAAATACACCGTGAGAAGAGCCAACTAGGTGATATTCATATTTCGATTGATAAATAAAGGTATATAATATATATTTTCCCTCAAGTCGTACCTGCCAGTACAGCACCAAAATCTTTGATAGCTATATGCGTTCAAATTATGTTTTAGGTTCGTAATTGATTTAAAAAAAATCAATTTTATTTATAATACAACATATAAGTGTTGACAAGTAAGTATAGTCTTAAAGTTGATCTTAGAGTAACTAATCTATGCGTAAGCGAACAATTTATATGAAATATAATGATGAGCTAAGCAGAATATTATAAGTGTAGGTGTATTAGAATAGTGTAATAGTTTGTATATAATTTTCATCCAATGCAGTTCTATTCCCACCATTAAAAAGATGATAGTTAGTTGACATGCACCAATATAGTTGTAAATGATTTATAAATATATTTATATTGTAAATACATTGACCCTGTAAATACATTTATAAGTAAAAGTAGTGTTAAATCTCTTTGATATCAAAAGTATGGAATGAAAAGTAGCATCATTACCTATAACAGTTGCTTATTATTAATTGTCTCGCTGAACATTTGCGGAACCTTTACAAAACAGCAATATTCTACGGATCATTGGTTGAGATGCTCATCTACGGCACCGTGTTATTAGATATTGTGTCAAACCGTCAATCATGATGGTTGTAGTCTTGTATTATATACTGTATTACAGCAAGTCGATTGTTCAACTAATTTTATTCGAATTGTAAAACAACATCTTTTTATTAAATACATTAATACCTAAGGCGGCATTAAGGAAAGAACCCCTTTTTAACTACAGAGAATATACGAAAACAATAACTAATTAAAAATTATAATTATTAACAAAAATGGTCCACCACGTGACTGCAAATAACATAATTGACTTCATTAATGAATAGTTAAAAAAAAGGAAGAACATTAGACGATCTGTGCATACGAAGTTTTACATGGATACTCCGTAGCATCTGCCACCATCAATTATTGAATTGTTTACCATTTAGCTTCGCATACAAAGTTTTACGTATTCTATTATAATATAATACATCTCCGTATACTACTACTATTGAGCCCCATCGGGCCGAGAGCACTAGTAAACATTGATAAGGAAATATCATGTTCCATAAGCATATCAACTCATCACAACATCCACACGCTGCCGTAATTCTATCATTGACCTGTCGTTATAATGGAAAACATATGTATAGGTAATCCAACTACAATAATACCGCCAGAAAATTGTGATACAACTACAAATGACAAGGGAACAGTTTTTGTGAAATATGATGATGAATCTTTTCATCCCATCTACTTATTTACCTCAAACATTACTTTTCGCCAAATGATTTTTTATATAATTGGAGTTTTCGTTTATTTTTGTATGTTGTTAATACCATAATAAATAAATCATTACTTATAATCTAATCTAAATAATTATTTGCTGATAAATACTTGGATTATTAGAAAAATCAATATATAATCAAGTTTATAAAAAATTATGACTAATTTTCTACCATTTTAAAATCAGCAAAATAAGTATTTTCTACTCCAGGTGTTTAATCAATTCAATATCTCTAATTATACAAGGTGCTCAGAGTTAAGGTTACAAACTTCTAGGATAGGTACAATAGACTGATCACATAAGAACTTATAAGCGCAATTTGGGGTTGGTTTAGCTTTGTATAAGCTCTTTTTCTGTCACAACAAAATTATTAATAGCAATTGAACAAGCAACATACATTGATATATAAATACAGGGTTAATTGATATTCACTTTATTTATGGCCTAGCATGGATATGAACGCGCTGCCACATAATCATAATGCGATAGATATCGAACAAAACCACAAGTCATAACAATCGGTTTTCAGTTTACATAAGAATATAGGTTTTCCTCTCAAATTCGCCCAACATTTGTTTTCTATTTAATATTTTTATTAAAGACCTTCTGTCATACCTAAACAACTGTATATGCCTAATGTTCGTGGATGACACACAACCGAGTCTATTGGTAAAGAACAATATACTCTAATAAACTTCAATGCGTCTTGAATATTTTCGAGCGTTGGTCTTAAATGGATGTAAGTGTGGAAAAATGTAAAACTACATATATCTTTTTTCCGAAATACACCGAAATACAATATATTTTAAAAACTATTCGATAAAAATATAGGAACAGTTGAACAAATTAATGGTCTTGGAAAATTACTGCAAGACCTAACTTCTTTGAATAATGCTTTTAAAGTTACGAAAAAAACAACACGTCAAAGACCTAATATTATTGTGCAACAACATTGTTATATGTTTAAATCAAAATTCCACTTAACTTATATATTGTGTTGCCTTGTGAATAAAAAGATAAAAGAAGAGAATTCAGAGATTTTTACAGAAAATTTTATAGAATTCCATACAACGACCGCCATTCTAGGGTAATCTAAAAGAAATGAGTTTACAAATTTTATAGAGAATAATATTAACATATTGGTAATAATGCTAATTGTCTATGTGCCGATTTTGACTATTATATTTAGATTATTACGTCTTACTTTACTGTTAAAATATGTTTTGCCCGCGAACGCTTATATATTGTAGTAGAAGGTGTAATAATAGTTTTAATATGTAATAAGTAAGCGTGTTGCACAGGCTTGACTTGTTTGTTGATGGATTTTAATAGCTATATAGATCTTGCTCTTTATTGATTAACATTAAAATATGTACCAACTAACTCCGATGTATAAGAATTGTAATAACCATCACAAGGAAAAACAAACGCGTGGTAGCAAATTGTTTCAGATGTTCACACCAATAATACCATAACATAAATGGAGAAGGCCACCCAAGCAGCACAATAGAGGCATTGCCACTCCGAATAAGGTTTTGTAACTTTGCTTAGGTACTATTTACGTTATTATGACTAAATTTCTAACTTTAAAGTAAAAATAACTTGATTGGAAATAATATAAGGTTTTTTTACGTAATTTTTCCTTAAATGGCGACTTTATAGTAACAGTATTTTTAAGTAATTTATTTGGTAAATAGATGGTTATAATTCCCATAAATATGACTTTAAAGTTATAAAAACTTTAAAGTTGCATGTAATAGTTACAGCAACCACAAAATATAACTAAAATCTGACTTTAAAGTTGTCGCGATCTAGAAGTAATATTAGGTTTGTTTTTTATTCCAAAATGTTCATGAACATGCACAATTTGTGCAGTTTGTCTGTTTTTTATTCCCCATGCACACAAATTTGACAGCTTTGACAGTTTGCACCCTGTTCTTTA